>JAMPIV010003488.1:0-170440 GCA_024509875.1 Oreohelix idahoensis | reverse complement strand
TAGGGGTATTTGGCCCCCCCCCCCCCCCCCCCCCCCCCCCCCCTGTCTAAAGCTACCACTGTGTGCAGCTTGAGGAATTATGTCATTGTATCGTGACATTTGATTGAGCGTTTACTAGACAAGCAGACTTACCGTTTACCGGATCCCTTATTTGCAATTGACTATAGCCATTACTGCTATTTTCACCTGCTGTTCTTTTAATCAGCGTGTATTTCAGAAACATGCATGGTACATCGTACCTTCGCTCTCCAAATATATATATTGGTGCCTTTGTAGCTGCCCACAAATTATCTTATTATTAATTGTGTAGGGGGTATGGGTACATTTGAAATTTATGGTAACCTTTCAATAATTTTACTGTATTTCTGTAGTTGCCGCTGCATTTGTATTGCCACCGAACATACACCTATGTTCATAGCCTTTATAGATTTTAATGTTGAGAATTGGAGAGATGGTAGAAGACATGTGAAAGTCTGGGGATTCTTTGCTTGGAGTTATAGAGGCAAAGGTACCGCAAACAACAGAGTATGAGGATTACAGAAAAAAACACGAATAAGATGACAGACACGACGAACGCTATGACATATGAGGCAGCGTCAACTACCAAAAAAATTGAGATTGAAGCAGGATAAGGAATGAAACAGAAACAAGATTGAACGCAGATAACGCGTCACTGAAACAGATTGAAGCAGTATAGGAACTGAAACAGGATTGAGCTTGGAGAAAGTACTGAAAAACAGATTCAAGGCAAGATACGGGAGAAAAAAATGTGAGGGCGGAGTTTAGAAAGAATGAAAGATTGAGAGCGCGACAAGGAAAATTAGCTTCTTATAAAAGTTAGGAGGCATTGATATCTGGCAAATGTCACTCGGTTTTCGATACTTAACTAGGATGCCAGCTCGCTCATTATTAGGCTACGACTAGACGAGAATTTTCAGGGAGGATGTAGAGATGCTATGGACTTCTTTCTTGGATAGATTTGAATGTCAAAGTGGCTCTTGTTGTATGGAGGGCAAGAAAAGAGTGAAGGAGGATTGCCCTTCAGCTATTAATCATTGCATTGCTGTGTCTGTGCTCTTGCCGGGTCAATACACCGTTAATATAGTTAGCCTACGTGGCTGACTAGAAGACTTAATGTGATGATAACTTGTAAATGGCAACGATTTGCTTGAAGAGAAATTCTAAGCAGTGCAGACTGCACGTTGAAAACGAGGTATCAGCTACTCGTTTCTCAGAGATGCGATACCTTAGTGGCCGACACAGATATTTCGGCCTAATTTGTCACCGCAAAATTAAATCTCTCGCATCCTTTAATAGTTCTCATGGACAGAGCGCTAGTGTTGAAAATATAAACAGGGGATTACTGATGGACATGTGTTTGATCGTCGCATGTTGCGCGGACAAGGTTGGTTGTACCTCATGTTTGTTCTGGACTTCTTGAGTTGGCTTTGTTGTTTTGTCTCAAGATACGCGCGAAACCCAGAGGACAGTTACTGCATTATAGTCAGCAGTCTGGTCGGGGTCGGCCGTACGTTACCTGCCTCACCCCTGGGATATAAGATGAAGACAATTCACAAGTCATTGTAAAGCTCCTGAACCTTTCGCCCACTACATGTGTTTGGCGCAAAGGTTTAGTGTGAGAAACCTCTTCGCGGCCTAACATCGGCCCAAGAGTGCTGGTCAGTTGTTTGCAAAGACGAAGCGTTTGATCGGACCAATACTCGTAGTGTAGGCATGGATCTCATTGGGAACTATGAGTAATTTTAAGGGGCGATACAGTACTCCCTCCGAAAAACTTGTATAAGATCGTTTCTGACCGTCAAGATTAGATCTCCGCTTTACGGATTACCACGGGGGAGATAGCGCATGAGAAGGTCTACTCGGAGGCAAGAGTCCGAATAAGACACTAGCCAGCGATCCCGATCAGCCAGTCTTGGTATCTAGAACGAGATGTGAGTCCGAAGTAAAAGAAGGTAATATTGACAAGGATGACCAAAACGGTGAGGCGATAGAACGCACGGCCAATTCACCAAATAGGGTAGTCCTAACAGAAATTGATGCGTACGATTCCAGGTGGTCTAGCTTCGATGTAGGCACAGTAGTGACGGCAAGGGGACATGCTACAAGTGTCCTGTGTACCAAAACAATTCAGAAAAGGCTATTGCCGACATGTCGTTCATGAAAACCATTTAATAACGAAGGGATTGCGGAAGGATGTAGGGGCCTATTGTTTGGTACCATGATGGAAGACAACTAGCTGATTTGTTGTCATGTACTCTGCCTTTGACGCTTCTCTTTCTCTTGATTGGAGCGGCAAGCTTTAGAGTTTAGAATTTACGCTCCAGCGGGACAGAAAACATGGTTTCAAGATACCGTGTTGGCACTGTCCTAGTGTTGAGGGAAGAACATGGATCGCACGTAGACGATAGGCGGAGTGAGTCTGCCGATACCATGTTATCTGTATGAAGCGACAATAATCGTAGTGGATCGTCCTCGTGTAGCTTATTGTATAGAACATCGGCCTGATGCGTGACAATTTGGGTGGAAAGTGTTGAATAATACCCATAGCCAATTATAGACATGGGATACCAAACCTTTATTTCTGTTCGGGTGCAATGCGTGTGGTTCTTGAGGCTCCATTGGTCGATTTGATTATAGGGAACGTGCCATAGGTGTTTCGTGCCATTTGCTACTCAGGCCGAACCATCACAAAAATGGTGCCAGGTCGATCTAGACGAGTCACGTATGTGGCAAACAATCGTGTGTCTGGTTTCACAAGGTGGCGCCCAGACCAGAATCAGACGAACAATTTCATTGGCGTTGATACAGAGCTGCGATACTACCGACAACTATACGCGTGGGCCTCCATGTATTTGCCCTCCTCGCATCGGTGTCCCTACAAGATGCAACCAGCAACTTGGAAACTTTTGTCCAGCCGAGCAGCGCAGTCTGATGGAACATTGCAGAAATGTTACCACTTTTTGGCCCCAAATGGTTGAATGTAAAGGTGCAACGAAGTCTGCACCGTTACGTGGTTTGAGCTGCTGAAAAATTATGTTCATTAACCAGAAGCTATTCCAGCCAATTCGGGGGGGGGGGGGGAATTTATAGGGGGGGGTGTCGCCAGGGTGGTGTGTGCATGGTCGGCCTTTAGAGATCAAAGGTGTATTTGCAGAGTTGGGCACATGATTCACCGCGTTTTCTGGGTACAAATTGGGAGTATGTGTTAGTGCAAGAACTAAGCCATTAGGAGGTTTTTATACTATATCCCAATTACTTAAATGGCCTGTCATACAACAGAAGACATTAAGGTAGTTACCATCGCTTTCATATGCCTTTATCCCATACAGTGCGCTCGATCGGCCCCACCCTGTTGCCGCGCATGACCCGGTAAAAGTTCGACAACCCCTACCTTCAGGCTCTAGTTCCTTAGAGTAAATCAAATACGTCGGTTAAGCGCTTTTCCAGCAACTCCAGCCTGGCGTTTATCTAGATACGATAATATCGAGTTGGTCCACGGTTTCCTATGTAGCGATCAGATGATATGCTATGTCGTGTTTTATTCTGAGCAAAGTAGTAGGTATCTGCGTGCACAAGCTTGCGCCCGAAGTGGCAGGTGCCCAATTATGAGACTGATTCAGAGTGACTCTCCGTGGGAGGCTTTTGGCGGCGCCGTAAATAGCATCGACCACTTAGTGCGATCGGCAGCTTCATCCTCCCATGTTGCTGGATCATGTCCAGTGCCCTCATATCTCTCTTGCACACATCTTTGAACCTCAGCTGTGGTCGCCCAACTGTTCTCTTGCCATCTGCTAATTGTCCGTAGAAGATATCTTTTGGGATGCGACCATCTTCCATGCGGCGAACATGGCCAAGCCAGCGAAGTCTGCGCTGTCTAAGAAGCGTATACATACTTTGAAGGCCAGCACGTGACAACACCTCGACATTTGTCACTTTATCTTTCCACGAGATGCCAAGGATGCGGCGTAGACACCGCCGCAAATGGAAGGTATTGAGTCTTCATTCTTGCTTAGCATAGGTCGTCCAGGTCTCGCTGCCATATAGGAGTGTGCTGGTGACGCAGGCATTATATACCGCAGCTTTGGTCTTCATTGTGAGTTTAGAGTTTCCCCAAACACGCGATGTGAGGCGGGCAAAGGTAGTTACAGCTTTGCCAATGCGGCTGTCAATATCTGTGTCCAGTGAGAGTTTGTCATTGATGTAGAGACCCCAGGTATGTGAAGTGGTGCACCACTGCCAATTCATAGTTATCGATAGTGATAACTGGTGCAGCACCCACATCCTGACTCATCACATTCGTTTTCTTTAGACTTATTGTGAGGCCAAAGTCCTTGCATGCTTTAGTGAAGCGAGTCATCAAGCTCTGAAGCTCCTGTTGGCTTTGAGTGACGACTGCAGCATCATCAGCGAACAACAAGTCTCTTATAGTGACCCTTCTGATTTTTGTTTTTGCCTTCAGCCTTGAAAGATTAAACAGACGGCCATCTGACCTAGTGTGAAGGCATATTCCTTCAGTTGCATCTCTGAATGCATGTTTTCAAGAGTAAGGCAAAGAAGATTCCGAAGAGGGTCGGAGCCAGAACACAGCCTTGTTTAACGCCACTTCGTATATCAAAGGGCTGTGACGTGCTTCCAGCATATTGGACTGTTCCCTGCATGCCGTCATGGAATGACTTTATCATTTCCAGCATTTTAGAAGGGCAGCCTATTTTCAGGAGGATTTTAAAGAGTCCCCATCCCTATTAACCAGGTCTGAATGCTTTTGTGAGGTCTATAAAGAGCGATTATATAGTATGGTCTTCTTTCTGTTCGCTCACATTCAGTTTTTCCTATTTGCAAGCTAGGCGGAGAGAGCAAGAATATCATCGTTCTCATGTTTGTTAATCTGCACCAGGCAATCGGAACGTCCACACTGATAGACTCTGGATAAATTATGCGCCATCAGTCTAACCTGTTGTAGTCGCATTAAGAATGACTTTGGCAAAAACCATACCAACCATACTAAGAAGTATTATCTTGCCTATAGAGAAGGGGTGCAACTCACTCGCGATCTTTGGAGCACCTGGGTTCTACCCATTTGATACTATTGTACGGGCCGAATCCTAGAGGCTGGCCGGAATGCACATTCTGAGAAGATTTTTTACTGTTGGTGGTGTTCTAGATGGGTTCCTCCGTTTCCAGTTACGAATACGTCATAAACCTCGCGTGACCGTAATTGTCAAAGCGTGTGCCGTGGCAAGTGGATAATTTATCCGTGGCCGAGGACGTGGGAGCGCTCGCGTACAGCACAAATACGCCTAATCCGCTGAGATCAAAATTACCGTTCTTGAGATATCCTCGAAGTGAAAACCCCACCCCCCCACCCTCGGTGTTGAAGAGGTCATGGCTTCTTCTAGCCATCAAAGGAAGCGACGTTTGAGACATTACATGGCAGGGACCGTTTAAGGTGCTGAAGATGTTGTACTACGGATGTTGATTATTTAATCCAGGTTCGGAAACAGGAGAAGGTATTCCAAATTAATATGTGTAAAACCTTCTATATGAACGGCCAGAGGCTCCTAAAAAGGCGTATAAGTATGGACACTAGCGCTTACTCTGGGGAGACCCGAAGATGGCATGTTCTGTGGTCTATTAATGAATTGGGTGATATAGTATCATGTAATTAATCTTCCTCAGCTGTCTCTCGTTCCTTGCTCCTTCTTAAGTCTTTGGAATTGCAGAATATGGAAACGATTCACTAACGATAACAAACGAAATCGGAGGCACGCGATCGCGTCCATATGCGAGAGCTTAAGGGAATGTTCTCCACATGAATTACCAGGAATTTAGGTTAGCTGTACAGAATTTGATCTGCCACAATATCATCCGACGGCACGACCCAACCGCATCGAGGTTAAAGACCGTATCCCGCAGCCATTACATTTCAACGTCGCGCGTATTGAAAAAAAACTAGATGACATGTTACGTGCGGCGATCTTTCCCCTAACCCTCCATCGGAGTCTGCTTCCTCATTCTCCATGGTTTTGATAGTTCGAGCAAGAAAAATGAGTGTCCTTGACGTATGTCTGCATCGACTTCCTTGTAAATTAAATAGAATGTCACTGTGATTGACGCTGAAGCCAATACCGAACAGGGAGGACCTCCTTATCATCTTTCCCATCGCCAGATTTTTTAGTAAACTAGGATTTATCTAGGGGTACTGGGCAGTTCCTATCTTGCCGAGTTGGCTAAAACCTATTGACGGCTCATTTTTCCTACCCCAAAGGGTATATTTCAGTTTAATTTTTATGTAGTTTCGGTGAGCTGAGTTATGACACCTCGCCCAACTTTCGTCTGAATGATGAGATGGAGAAAGTTACTAGGTTATCGTACTGGATGTGATTACCGATACATCGATGACATCTGCCTGTTCCCATGAAACATGCCGCAGAACTAATCATATGTCGGGTGTTAGTCTTCCCTGTTGCGTTTGCTCTTACGTAAGATGGTTTTAACGGCACGCTCTAGTAAGATTTGTATGGTTTTTGGAAGAGTTGAATTTTTTTGGGGGTTTTTTTATCGTATGGTAATATCTATTAAACCGTGAGATTGGCCACGCGTCACAAAAATTTCTTGACAAAATACTATAAGCGCCAGAAGGAATACCACTAAGAAGCATCGTCCGTCAGAAAGCCTGATAAGCGACTTGTCTATTTTTATCGCTAAAATATTCAATCCCTCAATTTTCTACAATTTCTGATGCTTGATTAACCCATCTAGTCTTACTAGTAAAAGGCAGAATGCATAATTGGGTTGTATGGTCGCCAGAATGCAGAGAAGGTTATCAAAAATCAAGAAGTTATTTCCAGAGACAATACTTTGCTTTCTTGCCTGATTTGAGCAAAACCCTTTATACTGCGCGACCGAATCGCGCTCCATCTGTGGCAGAATTGGTACGCCATGTCTGGTATGCAAGACCACGAGCGCAGAATACACCTACCATCCTCGTGATGAATGTTGTCGGAAACTCGTTTACCGGCAGACGATCCAGGTACTCAACAATCTGAAAGAGGTAATGCCCTGGCTACTGCCTTTATAGTTATGCGCAGGGTGAAAGGTTTGTCAAAACGTGTCCCGATACTTGATTTGTCTGTTGGGGGCCGACCTCCCAGTTTATACTCAGAAGATCATCGAGCCTCTACTGTTTTTGAAATCTTCGAAGTATCGATCATATGTTCACGTAGTTTTGCACTCGTTGGGCACTTGTTGACTACAACAGTTGCCAGTTCACAATATATCTCCACATTAGAGGGTAGACTTTAATGTTCGTGGCAGAATACTGCCTCTCATGTCTAGATTGTAATTTTGGGACATGAAGGTTATATTGTGGTTCGATATGCACGACGAGTCTGACAGCACTACACAGTGTAAAAAAATTTTTTTCTTGGGGTGAACTTGTCTGATCATTTTGTTGTATGCTGTCGAAATATACTGATCTCTCATGATGAAAGGTAAGAAACTCCGTTTTCTTGTTCTCATGGGGGAAGGGGGGGTAAGAAAGTCACTTAATATCCTTTTGTGCGCACATGGCTACATTTCGCGATGGAATAAACATATATTTTGGTTCGCGCACCATCAGCTTATAAGATAAAATGTGCAAGGGTGCAATGGGGAAATGGAGGCGCTGGCATGACCTTAAGTGACAAGAAGCCTGATACAGAGAAGATGTCAGTTGCCGTGGACCTTTAGAAGCCATGCCCATTGCATATTTAATCGTTCTCTTCTTATATGGTGCTGGGGCTTTTGTACAGCACTTTGTTTTATTTCACGATGGTAGTAGACTAATGCGTGCAGTCCAGCCCCATATCGGTTATTGCTGACAATTTCGTGCTGTTGTTATTGCATCTGTACATGTCAGCCGATTGTTATTATGTCTTTAAAACGGGAGATTGTCAGCATGCCCTTCGTACTAGTACACTTTTGTGAATGGGAAGGTTCGTTGTACTAAGTATGTTGATTGATGTGACCTCTCGCAGTTTGTATCGAGCATTTAGAGGGACAATGTCCTATGAAGCGTTGTTAGTTATTATTACTGTGACTACTAACGTTATATTGCGTTTCGTAGCCACCTCGTTTATCGCGAAAGTTTAAGTTATTTTATAAACGTGCTTTTCGCTTCATTCTAAGTGCTGGCTGCTTTCTGTCTGTCTTGTTTTCTTTTGTTGGCAACGGGTTTGATGTTTTTAACTTCTTCTTTCCATGCCTGGACTGTTACTCGTTCGCGCTATAAATTCCCATTTACCCTAGGCGAGAACATGTTGCTTCTGTTTCTTTCTTTTCATTCTTTTCTTCATCGCTGTTTATTATGGTGGTTTAACGTTTCTGATGTTATCCAATCTTATCTCTTTTTTCGTGGTTAACACAAGCATGATTCGTGCTGTTACGTGTATATGTTGAAATGATGTTGAATTCTGCCGTCAACATCATCAAGTCGCTTTATTATCTGGGCTTTCTGAGCAATTTAATTTATCCGATGATCTTTCGCCACCAACCACAAAACAAGCTTTTCTGGGTTCATGGAGGGGTAGTCCTTGAGTTCAATGGATGTAGAAATCTTTTCTGTTTGATAGTGCAATTTGTTTCCAGCAGCTCTTTTTCACCTTCAGTCTTGTGACTACAAGTGATGCTCACTTCCCAATATCTTGCACCTCTTCATACTTTTACGTCTTGATTATGCATGCCTCCATCTACCATTGATCATAATGTCGTCTATCCTGTTTCTGTCCCATCGTTTGGTGATTCCCACATTAAGGTATGTTCTTCTTTGTGTGCGGATAAAAGTGCTTCTCATATGACCAGGTTGTTAATGTGAATGAACATAGCCCTTTCACCCCCTAATCTTATCTAGTTTGTCCGCCCATTTTAGTTTACTTGTGTCCACTGCCACATTCTCCCCATTACTTCTTTCATTTATAAGTATTGTTTTTGATTGCTACCCACTGTATTTCGCATTGGGGGTCTCCCATTATATAATAAGATCGTACATAGGTGCCAGTTTGATTGTACTTCTGTAGCTTGAGTTGATTAAGAAGTTGTCCTTGACTTCTTCATCGCTGTTCATTTGTTGCGTGCTAAAGATACCTTTCTATGCCTGTGGTGTATGGCGATCTCTTCTCTCTCAGTCTTGTTCTTATCAGTCTGTTTGTTAGAATGGGTTTGCATTCCAGTTAAAATCGACTCGGCATCTATTATGCTTTTTATCGGAGTCTATTTTTAGCCGCATTCACTCGTAAGTATCACGGATCTAATTTGCCATCAAGTCTCTCTTCAACCTGTTTCCGCCTTTATTTCTTCTTCTACCTTTTCTTTTTCGTCTTAATATAGCTTCTGCTATTGCTCTTTTCATGCAGCATTATTTCGTTTTACTCTCAAACACTCCACATTTCTTCTTCTAGCTGTGTACTCTTCCACAGTATTATTCTCAATTTTAACTAGAAAGGTCTTGATTGTATCCAAGTTAACTAAATGCGTAGTACGCTGGACCGTTATTGTTAAGTTTGCCTACACCCAAAACATGAGTGTCTGTCAATTTAGATATTACCTAAAATATCACAAATATTCTATACTTTTCCCTTAATACCACATATTATTACCCCACCATAGTAACTGCTACAGTAATATATTAGGACTCGTTGATAAAGGAATTCTGATTTTCGTTGACGATATTGCTTGATGGAATAGAATGTTTGGGTGTAGAGATGCGTGACTGCTCAGTCTTGCATTGATGTGAGAGTACTCTGGTCAGATAACATCAAAGACCGGGCTCAGCTGCTGCGTCATATAGGTCACCTTGTCCGGACGTAATGAGGCCCCGACAGACATGTATTAGTTTGACAACTGAAGGTGTTTACTCAGTGTTAATGATGAGTGTATACAGCGAATGATAGGAATATGTTCTGTAGAAAGGTTGCAAAAGTGGTACATAATGCACTCATAATCTTATCGGCTGGAATGTCAATGATAACTGGAAGTACTGTGCGACAGTATCTTTAGAACAGTTTTCAATGACACACACTCTGACAGCACGGCTTGACTCAGTCATGGAACAGGTTGACACAAATAAATAGCTTGAAAATACTTGTATCAATTATGGGGTAGGCACATCATTTGGCAATTCATATATGAAAATATTATATCGGACCGATAGGAGCAACCTATCTAGTCATGATAGCTTCTATCGTCTCATACTCTCCACGGTATAATCGATCAGTTTGATAAGTTAACAAAATAACCAATCCGCTGTTACCTCACAATGTCCGCTTACATACCCTCTGCATGAACTATGTCTTTAGGCTAGTCTTTATTAGGCCCTTTAAATTCTAACAGGCGTCTTCTCTTTTAAGTAGTTGACAATCAATCATAATAACAAGTAGTGTAGACTTCAATACTAATACCGTAGGTCTCTTGTCGTATCGCGCCATCAGGTAATAAATGGATAAGACTCCGTTTCTCCGATTTGACATTCAAAACCGACCAACAGTGGGATTAACATGGCACCGCGTACAATTTTGTGAGTTCGGAGAACGTTCTCATCAAAAGTATCCTCATATACAATGAAGCTTCCGTCATTTACCTCAATTCTAATGTCTTATGGCGATTTTCCGATAACCCATAATGGAATGTTGTTTCATATGGCCTACTTCACAGAGCTGCTAGCTACAGTATGAATCGTCTACATACGATCAGCAAATACTATATATAGATGAGATATGACATCTATGGCGTCGTTAGGCCAACTAGCGATACAATTTATGCTTATTAGAAAATGTTCTTCTTTCACCTTCAGTTCAGAAAAATACTAGTAACTAGCAAACTAACATATATATTCTGGAGAAGTATTCGACCATCAATAGTTATACTTGGAGAGAAAACTCTACTTTTCTTTCCACAGAATCAATCACAATGGACGAAAAATGATTTCGGTCTCTCATTTAGTCCGACAGCTTCAAATGATCCGTCCATCTTCATGGAAACCCCCAACGACGAGCTGATCGTCTCATTGGGTATGCGCTATGTTATACCTTTCAAACTATTATTCAGTGGGGGCGACTATATACTTTACTTCACTTCGAAGCAAAAATGAGTATTCGCTCCTTTTGACTAGAGTCCAATAATCTTTAGATCTCAAAATGTATCTTATTACCAAATATTTCCAAACATAACAAGTATACAAACAAATAAATATCTTTATATTCCATGCTACCAGTAATCTCATTGGCTAACAGACTACCGCAAACCCCGGACAAAAAAAATGAAATTTTTATTTTCTCCATTTGAGAGCTCAACATAAATAGGCTCACAACGCACGAATAATGCGCAGATGGCTTATAAGAGCAACTTTTATAATGTCAAATTAAGGTAAAGTCGACAGACATAGATCGACTTCGTGAGCAATATATCATCAACATAGCTCAGAGAAAGCCATTTCTTAAAGTATAAATATTTTCCAGGAATCCGGTAATGGGTCGACCACCAATGTATTACTATCAATGTTGCACAATACACAAATGCATATTATACAATTCATATATCCACAATTTACATATTTAAGCACCATAAGTACCATGATTGACAAAGCATGAAAACATCATTCAAAGAAGACAGTGGTGAATATATATATCATGAACGTTATAGTGATAATAGTGATACAAATCACGTATATTACAACATTACATATTTGTGTATCTATTTTGAGTATAGAAAAAAACTGTTGTAGATCTTAATGTGTTAAAGAAGTCCAAGATTTATTTTTAACAGTTTTAAGTAGAAGTATTTTGAAGATTCTTCTATCACACGAGATCTATAAAAATTAATTTTATCTCTGTTGAGCCCATTGCTTCTTATTTTGAATTTCCAGTTACATAGCTCTTATGATGTTATTTTCTAACTTCTGAAACAAACATATCTATTCGATGGTTTTTTGTTGCTCTTAGGGGGGAGCAACAATTATTAACAATTTTAGATAACTTTATGAAAAGTTACTTATAGTCACTGTAGGACCATAATGTTGAAGACAATTAACTTGCCCCTCCAGCTTCTTTGAAGAATGAACTATTATCAATTTATGGACGCGTTATTGGTAATGAATGTCCATGTAATTCACGCATTATCTCTTTTATGCAAATGTTGCTTTTATTTTTCCACATGCTCAGCTCAGTTGGCCTTAAAATAGGTACATCGTACATGTCTGAGTCGTGTGATGTACGATGTGCGTGACTAACAGAGTTTTGTTTTGCTTTTGAGTCTTGTTTACTAACTTATCATGGAATCGTGACAATTCGATGCTACATCGAGTTTGCTCGTGGATGGCATGTCTTCATATCAGAGAGACTGGACACTTATCAAAGCCCCCCGCTCACTCGTGAGATCCAAAAATTAATTTTGACCTATTTCGGTATGGCACCTGTCAGACCCGGCCAACTCCATTAGAGTCCAAGATATGTCGAGTATGTTTCGTGCGTCGAAACCATTATTTGTTCCCACGGAAAAGATGTCCAATTGTTCTAACATATTGCTTAGTTGTATATTGAGTGAGCAGTTGACGCTGTCTTGTCGCTGGCTCTTTGCCATTCGTAGCATAATGACCCTAATGTTTCTAGCTTAATATAGTCCCTCAAATCAATTCACCATCACATTGGTGTAATCTAGTAGAGATTCATAGATACATGTTTATGAGTGGTATGTCAACACAATATCCTAACCTAACACCGCATCAATTCATGTTGCACGAAGATTTGTTGAGTAATAATTACTATACTTCCACGCTCAACAGCTAGTTCGTGTGTATCTCTCTGTAGTGACAACAGCTTACTTTGTATGTATTCCTTAACTGTTTGTGTAGTGTAATGTTTTTCTAGTACATAATCCGAACCTACTTATGTCTAGTGTAGAAGTAGAGAAATAATGTATTCTTCCTCAATTTAATCCATACTACTCATTTTAAGATTCTTTTCTTAACTTTGTCATCTTTTGAGACGAATTTTCTAAGACCTTAGCCTTCTTCCTTGAACAAGTTCAAGTTTGAGTGCCTTCATTAGCACTATGGTGACGTAAGTCAAAAGTCATCAATTTCTTATCTTTTATCTTTATTCGCCTTGTCACTGTGTTAACTCAGTTGTAGTGGACTGCACAATCTCAATATCCTTCTTATTCTTAAACACCTTAATCTCCTCAGATGATTCCCATACTTTCTTTATAGCAGTATCTTCGCCTGTTAAGACTTCAACTAATTACTTTAATTCTAGAATTGGTTCCTTTTATTTGCACACATATCTTGCGCTATAGCAGTGTCCTGCACGTTTGCTTTATGTAAGTCATCACTTTCATGTCTCTTTCAGCCATTCAATCTTTAGGAACAACCATATCCTTCTCAGAGTGAATATCTTCGCCATTCTTTTCTTTAAGTGGCTGTCGAGATTACTATATATCATAAGTTGCAATGAGACAAGAAAAAGTGTTTTTACTTATAGGACTTTTCCCGTTCTGCTGATAGAAAAAAACAACAACTTGTCAATTTTTTAACATCTCACCCGTTTCTTGTGATCGTTATCTAGCTGTTTCTAGACTCCACTATTATAGATGGATGCGACATGTTCTTGTATCAGAGATTGACATTGTTTGTACATTCATTAAGCTCAGATCTTCAAACTTCTAACTTTTCTTTTCTCCTTTCTCAGTTTGATAGATTAAGATTTGTCTCAGATTATATTTCTCACCTAGGGGAAGAGGCTAATGCATTTCTATATAATCTTCCACAGCTAGTTTTATAAAATCAAGCGTGAAGAAAGTTCACCTTATTACTGATTTACCACATCTCTTTAAAAGAGGTCAACTTCATTCTTAACTCTTTCTTACTGACTAGCCAATCTCTATTCTGACTAACCAAATTGTAAACATAGATCTTTTATTAGCTTCTATATGAAAACTCCACTTCCTTCTTCATGATGCTCAGCTTTTTCAGAATTCATTTCTGAGAACTCTCTTCTCATTTTGATGCATTTTGACATCTGTAGCTACCATCAGTAAGAGCTTTATTTTATTTCTGTAAGCCCTCATTTATCGTATTCTTTTAACGCATCCAACTCCACAACATTATCCGTTCTTATAAAGAGTGTGCGATAGTGTGATTTAGATAGTCTAAATACTCTATCTTTAGAATATGTCATTTCTATAATTAATAATCAGCAATTCTACTGAAGACTATCATCTCGCCTGAAGTAGGAATTGCTCTTGGCCAATAATTCCGTCACAGTGCGTATCACACATAATAAACGTAATTTTTCTTCCTTTCTCGAATAGAAAATGATGTCAAATATCCATCATGTTTGACATTTTTGCTCTTGTAACTTTTGGACTAGTTAACCTGGAAAAAAAATCAATTGATAATTTATCTCAAATCAAATGGAACAATGCTCTTAATAATAGCTTGAATAACACACAGCTCCCTTTCTATCCCAATCCTTCTTCATAAGTGGGCATATAGCCTATTAAATAAGGTCTGTGTTATAATCAACTGTGTACCTTAAATAACAGCAACAATTAACTTCCATCAGTTTGCATTCTTTCTTTATAAGTTCAACTACACAGCTAGCAGTGTTTTAAGACTGTAAAAATCATGTATGATCAAGTATATTGTATAGTATATGTTCAACCAACAACTAAACAAAAGTCAATCAGAAAGGACAATACGAATACATTCGCAGAAATCAAATAAAGTTAATAGAAAACAGAAAAAAATAATCACAGAAACCTGTGCATGTATAACGCCGAGAGAATAAACAACACAAAATAGACGTCCAGTGTATATAATATCAATGTTGTTATAGAACTAAAGACAGCAAAGACTGAGACCCAACAAATAACACCAAATCTCAAAGACAAATAAAGACAGGAAAATACTCACAAAACATAACGGACAAGAAAAAAAAAAAACGCTGTACTTCACAATCTACCGATAATCAGCAAGACATACTATTGTCGCTGCTAGCCAATGTTTCAATAGAAGAAAATTGTCAGCTACTGAACGATATTATAAAACCTCTGTATTGAGTGGTGATCTTTTTTTAATAGTACCTTACCCAGATACCTGTCACTCGCACTCGGATTCATATACACAGCACACATATAACATGTGTAAAACATTAACACATAAATACATATATGTCATGATAATGGCCCCAATGTATAATGTTGTGATGCAGAGTAGAAGGCTTCATTGTTATGATATGTGAGTACCCGTATTATGCCGCGTCAAAGTCTTCCATCTCAAAATTAAACTGCCGACTTTAATAAATACATAATTTACTGTCTTAAACTATTAGATACGCAAGTTCATACTAAGATACATGTTTGGTGTGTTAGCATGACACAAGAAGATCCACCCGTTGAGTGCGTGTCAGTAGACCTTTCAGTCTCCTCCATTAGCACTTTCTTGGTGAACACAGTTAATCTTGTAAACAAAACTGACTGTATGCGAACTGCTGGGTCTGTTCTTATCAGACAAATGTATAAACGCAGCTGACTCTAGATACCCGTATATCACGCATGACAGGACAGGTCATGCTGACCATCTGCCTATGCAGTTATGAGTTAGTACTGCTATGGCTTGTTCACGTGTGTTCGTTAAACAGGCACAGGGAACAGGTGGACGGTTTGGCCTCAGTAGCATGACTTCTCAAATATGGTAACACTGGTCGCAGGTTGACCCAGAAACGCTGGCTCCACACGTTGATAAAGACTGATTTTCGGTGTGATGTATTGCTTGATGAAAGTGAATGTTTGTATGTACTCGTTGCCTTGATGAAAGAGATACGTTGGTCGCAACTCTAACGGCACGCAGTAGTTTGGGTCACTATAGCGTCACCTTGTCCGCGCGCAGTAACGTAATGAGTGGACCACCCGACAAGAATCGATTATTGTTGAACAATGAGTGTTAAATATGAAGTGTCGCATATAAGACGAGATCTGTAGGAATGAGGTCATGTTAGAAAGTTGACAAAGTTCGGTTTTCTAATGCACATCTCATTTCACTCTCTAGGGGGGACCGTTATGAAAGCCTATTGACGCAGTAGCCTTTGTACTTATCTACTTATACCGATAAGCGTTTGGTCATGCTGCTAAGAGTGGTTAGGGTTATCAGTAGGAGTGTTAGGGGGGACTGGGGTATGGGGGGAAACATGGGGGAGTTGGCACTGCCGCAGCGCTACTCAGGGTGAGGGGAGACTGGTCGATTATAGAGCGCACGGTTACGGCTGTCATCGACTATATAGATCCAAGGGCTTGGGAAGCAGCACACACTAGCCTACACACCGGCTCCGTCGCTGACCAGCTAAGCACGAATGCAGTCTTGATTGGACAAGCTCGCAATAGTCATATTTGGAAGGACCATGGAAAAATGGAAAAGTTTGTGTGAATAATAAGGTTCGTGTGTCATCATTATTGCTTGATAGTTGTCGAAAAGTTGTCACATGTGATATCTTATGGGCGGGGATTACGATTAGATATTATGATTGGGGGAGGGGGCAAAAAAGGATTTGAAACGCTGAATCTGACAAGATCATGGAGATGCACCTACAAAATCGTTAACAGTATTGGTGATCCATAGTGCAATGCGTGACTTGTCGATGGCTTTACTGTTACTGCATCCTTACTCTCCTGGGAACAACATTGAATAGCACTTGTGTTATATAGTATTCGAGTCACGTGCCAGGGTGTCGTAGGTGGTGATTTCTTGACTTGGGATGTCCGTGAGCGTACCATGGTGATTTAGAAAGAAATGTAAGATGGATAGATGATTTCCTGATAGCGTGGGTGGGGAGCTTTCATTGTCTCGTGGGGATAGGCAGGCCGCGAATAGTTTTTGTTGAAGGTTAGAGCATAATCAGAATGCACCAAACGGAGGTACCCTAGAGGGAGGGATAGACTATAGCGAGGATTCGATTCCTTATGGAGAGGTAACTGTACTATGTTAGTTCAGCCCCGTACTCACATCAAAATTCTTTTCGAAAGGCCGGGACTGTGAGGAAAGACAATCTAGCACCGTGCATTTTACAGGAAGAAGGATAGTAGTAGAAAGGACATCAGGCGGAGGAGATCGTAGCCAGTATGAATTTTTCTACTATATGACTGAATGGTGAACATGAAGACGAAGTATTTCTGGGTCGGTATATTACGGTGACTTGGGTCTTGTAACTAGTTCGGGCCGCATCACAGGAGGGTATAGGAGTGGTAAGCGGGGAGCGTTCCTGGGTGGTGAGAAAAAATCGGGACAAAAAAGGCCGCGGTATTACGATCTCTGGACGGGCAACGTCCTAATGTCTAATTGACTTCTTGAAACCACCACTACTTTATGCTTGATTAACTTCTGTTTTTTACTTAAATGGTTTGTGGACAATCTTAGTTCCGATACATTATTACTAAAAATAACTAGGAGGTGCGTCTTGTCTTTGTTGGAGATTGCATGCCGTGACCAAGTATTGCATCGGTGGTACAGGTTTGGGCGTGGGTCCGTGGTTCGTGAACTCAAGGTGGGTAATGGGTGTTACTGTGCTTGTGTTCTTAGACCGGTGTAATGCCCCACAAGGTCAGATTCTAGCGACTTCCGGTCTAGTAACACCCCCCGTAATAGGTTTTGAGACGAACACAATCATTCCAGAGTGACCACGCCATAAGTTATTGCGAGGTAGCCAACATACACATGCTGGCAACTCTCATACCCACTCAAGATATGAAATAGGACCATAACCAACAGAATATTACGGCATGACATAATCCTCTTATCTCCTTGTTAATGGGGGGGGGGGACTGGGTGGGGAGGGGGGGGGGATGGCAATCACCTTACAATGGTCCTCGCAATGGGTTAATGCCGTTTGTAGATTTTCTCGGTGACTATGTCTTCTCTGACTGACCCTCAAGTCTAATTTCAAATAGGCTTTAAATCAACAGTGGATCTTTCTTTTAGTGGGTTGGACAATCATAAAATGCGCCGGATCGGTCAGAGCTCCATCTCCAACGCCGGTTCTGGGGTTCCTGTTTATCCGCGCCCCCGATCGGTAATCCCGGGGGTAAGCTCTCGGTCTCCGACTTGGACAATTCACAGGGGTACAAGATCGTGAGGCGAACCCACATATGGCATACAAGTCCAGACTTTTAAGATAGTGCCGAGCGACGCTATAAATCCAAAAGCATGATGTTCATTCTACAAATGATGACGAAAGTTTCCTGTTAATTTGTCCTCATTCTAATGGTCTTCCTTTGGGTTTTTTCCCATTAACACCTTAAGGGGAATATTACATATGTCCACTTTCTTAGTGCTAGTGTGCTGCTAGTACAGGAATCGTATTCTACATTTCGATCCAGATATACAAATATATATTATTACTTTATTATAGATGAATATGTTGACTGACATCTTATAGGCGGTCGTTTAGGGCCATAGCGTTAAAGATTTAGGAATAGATTCTTTCTGTCTACCTTAAAGTTCAGTGAAATTCCTAGTAACTAAGCTACACTAACATATATATTTCCTGGGGAGAAGTAGTATCGAACCAAATCATAGAATGAACTGAGAGAAAACGCCTCTTTCTTCCCCAGAAATTCAATCACAATGATGAAAAAACTCTCGGACCTCTCATTTTGTCCGACAGCCTTCAAGATCCGATCCGTCCATCACTGGAAGCGCCACACCAAACACACGATCCTGATCGTATCATTGGGCATGCGCTTAATGTTTAACCTTTTCAACTTATATTCAAGTGGGCGTCTATATATTTACTTTCACTCCGAAGACAAAAAATGAGTTCTATTTCGCCTTTGATAGAGTCCTCAATCTTAGACTAAAATATCATTACAAATATGTTCCAAACATAAAAGTGTATACAATACTCAATAAATATCTTTTATATCCCCATTGGCCACAGTAATCTGTGCGTAAACAGGCACCCTGTGACATGTGGAAAATCAGAGCCCACCTTGATCGATCCCACTTTATTCTCATCGGCACCACCCGCCTCATTCTTTTTTCAATCTAAATCGCCTATACGTGGTTTTCCCACCAAGCTTCTTAATTAGCATTGCTCCCACACGCCCCCCCCCCCCCCCTGTCGTTATCGCGCAAAAAAGTCATATGCCCTTTCGCACGTCATGTCTCTCATGTTCTATGTTTGGCCAACCGCCCCCACCTGTCTATTTTTAACGACCATATTAAATACTTTAAAAAAAAACAGCCTATCCCCGCGAGTTTCTATGTCTTTCCTCCAAGAGGTGGTGGGGGGGGGGGGCAGTGTCAGCGGGCCGCTTCAACCGTACGGCTGTCAGATTACGATCACCACTGTCTAGCGCATTGTCACTGAAACACGGGGGTGGGAGGGTGCTGCGAGGCAACGGTGTGTCTTTTGTAGTTCTATAAAGAGTGGAGAACGAAACGGTAATCTGCTAGAATAGACAGGGGTGAGAGTAATAAGCGTAATGAATGCCAAGCAGGGCGTTAACCACATTGCCGCTTCAACCCTTTTGTTCGTGTTCAGAAGAGCTGCGAGTATTTTGCCTCATCTGAGCAGTAGCGAACCTAAAGGCGCCGCCATAGCCGCACAAAACGAATATGTCGGTTACGGCGAACGGAAAGCGTGAAAATAACTTTCATTCAAGAATCGACAGCCAGATTTTCCGCATAATAAACGGGCAAAAGGCGATAAGATCTCGCACTGAAGCTAAACGATTTTTACCATTTCAATACATATAGGCCAATCATATCTTAAATTCACGTTATCAGTTTTGAGCATGAGATTTTGAAAGAAAGTACCTAGCTCAGCATTTTAAGCATACTACAATTTGGAATCAATCTCTTATATACGTAGAGGAGATATCATTTGATTTTATTCTGCATATAGCCTGCAAGTAATAATATATATATTCGATTTTGAGTAATTTAATGGGGTTTAAGCGTGTTTAATTATATTTCACTGGCGTTCTTTTCTCAGACTGCAAATTAAATAACGATATAGCAATTTTATCCTGCCGATAACGTAATTTAATTACTCGACTTATTTCCCAAGTAAAGGAGATCTTTTAACATTAATTAATGGATTCAGGCGGTGATATGTTAGATGATACGCCAAAATTTATGTCAATTTCTATCATGTGTAAATCTAAAATGACTATGTTTGTTCATATCTCGGTTATCGTTTTAAACACGATGAGATTAGGTAGCACACTTGTGGGTTTCTGTTAAATTAAATTTAATAACAGGTAAGGCGTGCCTTAACAGGTCATACCATAAAAGTGTGTTAGGATTAGGATATTTGATAATATTGTTAAACGTTGTATTTCTTCCGATATAATATAGGCTGATCCAACCTTGCGATCTAGCCGGATCTGAATTAGTCTCACAGAAACTTCTTTAGTATATTATCGGTCTATAGATTTTGACCTGTCGCGATCTCTCTTCGTTTCTTCCCAGAGAATACGAGCAGACGAAGAGCAAATCGGAGATTAGACATCTTGAATGACCGAGGACGAATAGAGTCGCTCATGGGATAGAGAAGAGAACTTGACAGAAGGAAGAGATGCAGGAGTTGGAACGAGAAGATATGTGAAATTTATTAGAGGATGATGATAACGAGAGAGAGAGGTCCCACATATAACCTTTTGTTTAAGGAATAAAATCATAACACTGGACAAGAAAGTTACCAGATTGTTTCACATCAATATTTATCTCAGCCATGTGTAGTGGGCTCCACAATATACTTTATAACACTTGTCTATTCCAGAATATCTGATTATTCATGGTTTTCCTTTCTCGAGTGGATTTATCCATGAAAAGAATACTTTGACGTCCATAACCGGCACTCAACTCAGAGCAGAGGTGAGATATGGAGAATATCAAAGCAGATAGCGAGATCCTTTCCTCTTATGCTTATTGCAGGTTTTCTTACCCTAGTCGTACCACCCAGACATTTTTTTCCTTTAAAATAGCGGTGACGCTGTGTACGCGTCCATTGTGAACACTTGATCGCGCGTTCTAAAATTTCCTAACTATGAAACTACTGGACAGTGAACCTTATCATAGCTTGCAAATACACGCTTATCTAATGATCGTTGGCGTTGCGCATGTAGCGAGGAAATTGGTAATACTTTATTTCGTTGAGCGAAGCTTGACAGATTGTTACGACAATGAGAGAATGAATGTATTATTATGCTCAATATATTTCTCTCATAATACACAAGTACCTCACTGCATATACAGTGTACGCATGTCTTTTTCGGCTAATTACTAGTTTCTTTTTTTCCAGGAATTGATTATTAGACGACTTTGTTCTATATCGCTTTATCACTCCTTTAGTTCGCCCATACATACTAGTATTGCTTCTATTGACATCCTGTTCGGATGTCTATATTACTGCTGCTGGATTACTTTGTATGGTTTTTCCTTTACCATGACGGGATGGTCTTCAATTCAATTGACATTTTCTTTCTTATGCTCTGTAACATAATTGTTTGATATAAAAATCGCTTTTCTTGATGTTGTGATATTTTATCTTAGTAATTATAAATATAATAAAAACTTAAGCTATTGTTTGACTGGTCTACCTCCTGCCATTGTTTTATATACTTGAAAGACATTAAAAACGCAATATGACGACCACCTGATATAATCCAGGTAACAGACGTGTGAAATGTAAATATAAGTAGTTTACAATGTGTACATATATGGAATTCTATATTTTTTCATTTTACGTTTGAATCCATACGAATATATTGACATGTAAGGATTTGTACATATGTTGAAAAATTCTAGTGGTATGCCCAAAGTCATTTGGGCTGCAACGTCAGCATTATTGCAGGCATTATGGATTCTGAAACACCATGCGATGGAGACGCATAAAAAAATTGCGAGTTTATCTTATAAAGAAACGCAAAGTAAGCAGTGGTATGTCTCCAAAGTGTGCATAAGAAAACCGGAATGGAATTGTGAAGCGAATAGATGTATTACTTGTATATTATTAACAATAACAGTCTGTTAATGAGTTAAAATATATTCACTTAAAAGTAAAGTGAATTTAAGTCCTTTTTCGACTTGATTTAAATGTAAACAAATACAAACTATAATATACAAAATCAAAAAATAAAATATAACCAAAAAGTAAAAACTTTAAATATATTAAACTCTTCCCACTTTTAATTAAGGATTAATTAATATATTTAAACATAAGACTAAGAATGGATAAGGCATTTTAATATTCATAACGTTTTAACATAATTGGAATTTACTGGTAAACTACCTAAACATATTTTCTTCTATTTCATGCATATATCCCAACAATAATTAATTCACATATTGGCTTTTTACTATTTCTTTAACATGGATTTATAAGCATATTCATATACTACTGCAAAAACAAACTACACAGTAGGCTATATATTACATTACATCTATTCATTATCAATATTATTCATAATTCACTCATTTCGATAATATTAAAATCAATACCAATAATTATCAAACCATTCTCAAATCATCTCATCAACCAAACACATCTTTATCTCAACCAAAAGCATGGTGTGAAAAACTGGAATCCTCCCCATATCAATGGTGAAAAAACCAACCCAAACTCCAAATCATAATTATAAATTAAATGCTTTGACAAATGAACACATTCAATCTGCAAAGAAGCGCTAAAAAAACACACCTGCTACGCCAAATTCCGCATACGTCCATCCATGGCAAAGGATATAGTAATAAATCTGCTCGCTCCCTCGTGAATAGGACACCCCACATTCCCAACTAGCAGACTATCCATCCTATATGATTTCTTATAATCTGCCCATAATGCTACCGCACTGCATTACGATAATTGTCTTACACTGAAGATCAAAGTATTGGACCCAAGCAAAAGTCCTCATCGCAGTAAAAGCCCTGAATCTATGAGTCTGTAAACCAAATTCTACTAATCACCAAACTGGACAAAGACCAATTCCCTCTCCGATCCAACTAGTAATCGTGTAAAAAATAACTTCCGGATCATAAAAGCGAGTCCTTAATGACTACAAATCTCCACCATCATATAACTGATCTTGCGCCCCGCATGGGATATAGAAACTCGTGGTTACCTCACCAGATCCCACAAACCACTTCACAACCTATGTCTAAATGCCGGCACTATACATAAATCCAATCCCCTAAACAACGTTCAATAAAAAAAAACAAATAGTGCACATTAATAAAATACAATTAAATCAATTCATGTCAACACATACCCATCCTAATTACAATTACAAATTCTTATAACAAACCAATAGGCATACATCACATCCCAATCCATATTGTTAAAAAAGGCCGTGCATTTAAAACTAACATCATCTTAACTGGTGTAGTTTATTGTCAAATCTTCAAAATCTGTTACCATCCGAACATTACTAAAAACTAAAAAATCAACCTCTTACACATTAAAAGATTAAAATAAAACTTTAAACTAAATTATCGGTAATTGGCAACGTGTAACTCACACTTCAATATTAATATCAGTATATCAACTCTTAAACTTATAATATCTAACACATATACTCAAACATATCTACTATAATATAATAACTTAACTACTACTCATTAAATCTTACTTACTAATACATCAAATACAAAAACTCCATCAAATCATAAATCTTATTTATTTAACTTATAAAACATTTTCCTTATTTTATATTACTTTTTTATATAAAATTTAAATTTTTAACTATTTCCAAATTTAATAATATTAAATTTAATTTAATTTTATTCCCCCTTATCAACCCCCATACGACCAACCCCCCCCACCCCCCCCGACCCCCCCCCCCCCCCCCACACCCCCCCCCCCCCCCCCCCACCCTCCCCCCCCCACGAGCACGCAGCCCCCCACACGCCCCCCCCCCCCCTCCCCCGCCCCCAACCCCCGCCCCCCCCCCCCCCCGCCCCCCCACGGACCCGGCCCCCCCCCCCCGCCCTAACCACCCCCCCCCCCCCCTCCCCCCCCCCCCCCCCCCCCCCCCACCCCCCCCCACCCCTCATCATACCCCCCCCCCCCCCCCCCCCCCCCCCCCCCCCCCCCCCCCCCCCCCCCCCCCCCCACCGCACCCCCCCCCCCACCCCCCCCCCCCCCCTCCCCCGCCCCTGCCCCCCCCCCCGCCCCACCCCCCCCCTCCCCCCCCTCCCCCCCCCTCCCCCACCCCCCCCCCCCCCCCCCCCCACCCCCCCCCCCCCCCCCCCCCCCCCCCACCACCCCCCCCCCCCCCCCCTCCCCCCCCCCCCCCCTCACCCCCCCCCCCCCCCCCCCCCCCCCCCCCCCCCCCCCCCCCCCCCCCCCCCCCCCCCCCCCCCCCCCCCCCCCCCCCCCCCCCCCCCCCCCCCACCCCCCCCCCCCCCACCCCCCCCCCCACCCCCCCCCGACCCCCCCCCCCCCCCCCCACCCCCCCCCCCCCCCCCCACCACCCCCCCCCCCCCCCCGCCCCCCCCCCCCCCCCCCCCCCCCCCCCCCCCCCCCCCCCATTATGGGACCTAGCCCTCTCATCTATCACTTAATAGACTCATTGTACATGGCGACGCTCCGTGCCATTATCCTACTTAGAAGTACCACGTTGGATTGTGTGTCAACAGCCTCTCAACTATAATACTATAATAAGGTAAGATTTGTACTTCACACCTGACTCAAACCGTTTTTACAGTGACTTGACACGTTTATTGGGAAGGGGGACACGGGATAAATCACCAGGGAAGGGGAAAACCGTATACAGGGAATGGAAGGTTATGAAAGAAGGGTAAGCACTTATTTGTTTTTTTTGGGAGGAAAGTTTTTTTCCCCATGTGGCCCGGTGTGTCACATTGTTCTTTGAAGGAGTTTGTGGGGGGATTGATCTGTATCATTAGTTCTCAGGTTCACACAAGCTTTTTTGATCCCATAGGATGAAGGTTTTGTGCTGTATGAAGAAGAGGAGTTTGAAGCAAGTTTGCAGAAGTACTTAGCAGTTTTGTTTTTTGATAGAGTTAAGGAGGTTGAGTTAGAAGTTAGTTATGTCTTTTGAGTTAGATTATAATCGTTGCCCCGTGACTGGCTGGGTTTCTTGAAGAGAGGCGTTAGAAGAGAGAGTTTGAAGGATGAAGAGTTAGAGGGATTTGACGGAAAGGGAAACATCAGAGTTTAAAAGAGAGAGAAGTTTAAGAGAGAAGAAGTAGTTTGTCAGTCATACGAAGAACAAGTTTTATTTTAGTAGGCGGGGGGGCAATACAAAGGGGGGGGGTGCGGTTAAATAGAGGGGGATTTGTTCAATCACTGAGGGCAAGAGAAGAGTTTTAGGAACGATAGCATGTACTGTTAATTTTTTCTTGTTTTCTGATTGGTGTTGTTGGTCTAGATGAAGAGTTGCCATTTGCAAAAGAGTGTGAAGAGTGATAGTGAGGAAAGCTTCCTAGAGTGACCGAGAGTTTAAGGGCAAAGTCAGATTGGTGGGGGGGAAGACTCTGTGAAAGGGTGTTCCACTTTTTGAAGTAACTGACCGTGTATTCCACCGAAAATTTTTTCGACACCTAATGTATGTTCGTTTTTTTCATTTTGAGAAGTTTGAAGAGAAAGTTACTAGCGTAAGAAGACCGCTTGTTGAATCTATTTCCACCCTGGATTAAGCATAGTTTTCAAAGCGCTATCCGAGGTATGACCACCTTGCTAAAGAAAGAGTTGAGAGTCTAAGTTTACAGGAGTTTTGGCAAAAGTTCGAGTTGAAGATGTTT
The DNA here is from genome assembly GCA_024509875.1 of Oreohelix idahoensis. Lineage (NCBI taxonomy): Eukaryota > Metazoa > Mollusca > Gastropoda > Stylommatophora > Oreohelicidae > Oreohelix > Oreohelix idahoensis. The sequence continues at coordinate 144,630 of JAMPIV010003488.1, read as the reverse complement.
TTGAGTTTTTTCAAGTTTGCTACAGTTTGTTTGTTTTGTTTTGAAGTTTGAGTTAAGAGTTAATGACAGGGTTTATGAATGACGTTTGTTGTTGTAAGAGCGGATTTGTTTGGGTTGTGGTGTTGGATGAGTCTGAAGCGTAGTAAAGAGTTTAGGGTCTGAACGAGGAAGTGAACGTTTAGACCAGTTTGTGGGATTTTTTTTACACCATTGATTTTTAGACCTAAGTTTTGTGGGGGGTAGTCTAATAAGTCTTAGAGGATTTTGAAGACAGAGAAGAGTTAAGTATTAAGGTCCTGTGTCGCTGGTATATATGTTGGGGGGTGTCAAGTGGTAATGTGAACCATTTTTTATGAAGTTAGGAACGAGAGTTTCTATTAAATGGTAAGATGCAGTCAGGATGGTTGCTAATTGCCTCTACCAAACGTTTCAAAATAATTGGTTGATTTGTCTGTTTTTGCTTTTTTCCAGGTTAAAGCGACGAGACCCGTAAACCAGTTTATTTTTTTAACCCATCTACTTGAAGAGGTACTCTTTGGGTTCATTTATTTTTTTTTTTATCCCCGTTGGTCATTGAAAGACGAAGCGTGGACGAAATTTTATTGAAAGAGATTCATGGTATTGACTAGAGAGAAGGAGTCTTGATGTGTTGGGTTCGAAGTAAGAGTGGCTTCTGAGTGTGTAGCTCTCAGATCTGCGCTACAAATCGTGTTTATACACACAAAGTAGATCTTGTTGACACCATTACCACCACAAATACTATTCATACGAACTGAAAAAACAAAAAATGTAGTAGAAGACATTGACAATTCCACCACATACTTCTAAACACTAAGAAGTAAATCATTTCAACGGTCAGTGAAGTGAATGTGAAATCACACAAGATGTCTAAAAAAATATCAACAACATAATAGCGACATAACGAAAACACTTTTTTCATAAAGAGCAGAGACATAAACCTCAAAAGTGTTGAACCCAACATCACACTGGTGGTTTGTACCTCAGATAGTTATTGAATATGTACACACTTATTTAGGCATCCATAATAACTCATATAGGGAACACGACTACCACAAGTAGACCAATACCAACCACAGTAAATAGTGGACCACCCAAAATGATAAAAATACCACAGATATTAAACAACAAAAGAACCTAGGACATACCAAAAGCAATGAAAACAGCACAATAGCGACTCTAGCAAGACGTATTGGTTGGTCCTAGGTACCACACATACGACCTAAACCATACCCACTTATAATTGTCATTTATTTTTCAGTATGTCAAAGCTGAGATGTCAGGAAAACTTATTTCATACTGTTGGATTATCAATATAATGTATAAAATATGTACTCTTCTGGGGGCTCATGTCATCTAAGGATACGAGCCACAGCATAGAATAGCACTGACAATAATCTGTAAAAACCATAACGACCTGTAAACAGGTCAAGTCTCCTATATTTATTCAACCTCTGCACCTACACGGAAGCCACACACGGCTAGCAATACAATATGAAATACAATGGCGACACGACATGCATATAATTTGCAAATAAGCAACAACTCAATCTATTCAGTATCATAACCCAACTGGTATGCTTTCCTACCGGGTTTTGTGAACACATCACAATGATCCTTTCGTCACTCTCACCCGGCTAAGTCCTGGATACTATGATAAAGACCAACTACTTCAAGCACAAATAACTTAATCTTCAACGGCCCTAAGGAAACATGCCCACTAGAGACTACACCACACTCATTTAGATATGCAATACAACAAATCACCATAAAAAATGGCAAGTGTACTATAGTCTGGAACAATAATGACAAATGATTCCAGCAAAAACGCCTGACCAAGGGAACAATAAAGCGACCTATCCGCGACGCTAGGTCAGAATCAACTGACTTTTTTGCCGCCAGAATTGTGGTCCATCTTCCCTTTCAGGTCAACTGACCTAACACGGGGTTTCTTTTACATTCTTATCCAATGTTGTCAATCTCAGCGTGTACACATGATATTTCAGGCGAACATAATACTGTGTACATAGTGTCATCCTTTTTGTCAACGAGTACCTGATTAAATACAATTTTTTATCTTATTTACTATTTATTTTAACTGTTCACAGGACTTCAAGGCTTTGCTTAATTATATTGTTATTTCGTAGTTCACCCATCGTGACTTTATCCTACGTCGTATTCTGTGTTATAGTCTTCCACTTCACATTTACTGGACACAACGTATTCGATCTTTATTTGCGTGCTTCATACTTGCTGATACGAACGTTTATATGAGTGATTTGACGCTCTTGTTAAACTGCCTGAGTCCGTCACCTGGTGTCCTATATACAAAACAAAACATTAAGTTAATGTGAGTGCTCATGAGTGATGACCTCTTCAGCTAATATAATGCACTTTTTTTTGTGGGTGAAATTTGGACTATGAGCAATCATTCACGATGTACTGCTTACCAGCAGAGGCTTCTCGAGGGGATGGCGATCGATTTGAGTTGGTCTAGGTTAGATTCCCAGGGGTGTAGCCTATAATCTTATATCTTTCTTTTCTCTGATTGTCCTCAGTGTATCCGTTATGTCTAACGAGGTACCTTGATTAATTACATTTTTTTAGTGGATATTAACTAATTTATATAATGTTCACAGGACTCGAGCGTTTAACTCCATTATTTTTACTGTTCTGAGTTCACCATCGTTGACTGTTAACCTTATCCCGTTATTCTAGTGTTATTCGCCTTCACTTTAACATTACTGCGACATCTAGTTATTTCAGCGTCTTTATTTGGTTCTTATACTTGCTGTATAGGAAAGTGTTGAATACTATTAGTGATTGCGTCTTTAAACTGCCTGAGTCGTCCACCGGTACTCTATGTACTCATAGTTGTGTGTGCTGTGGAAGTTGTCATGAGAATGACCTCAAGCCAATAATGCACTTTGTATTGGGGTGCAAATTGGGCTGCCGTGTCTTTTCACTGAACTAGTACATGTCACAGCAAGGCCGAGGGTGGTGGATGGCGCCCGCTTGGGTTAGGTTCTAGTTCCAATTCCAGGATAAGCCATCACTTCATATTTTCTTTTCTGTTGTCTAGTTGTCATCGTTTATGTTCAACGCGTATGTACCTGTCTAATTACCTATATTTATTTAATTTACTAATTTATTTACTTTATTATATGAAAGCCAGGAATCCTGAACCCTGAACACCAAGTGCCTAATGAGTGTATGTTGTAAAGTAACACCACAGACCAGTATAAGAGGCATCTTAATCCAAGTATTGCAGCAAACTATTTCACTGAGCCAGGAAGTACGCTGAATTCCCAAAAAGATATTTAGGGAGAGTCTGTACATGATTTATCATCTATATTTCTGCCATTTATTAACCGTGAAATTGCTAGTGAGTTCGTTCAAAGTCATACAGCTGGTAGACGCTGGCACCTCAGCAGATAAAATGGATGCCCGTGTTCATGAACAACCACTTGCAAGGCTGGGTGATATGCTTTATGCAGTCTCATAGGAGCCAATACATCAGAGGGTAGTCCCAAGCAAAGTTACATGTAGTAGTCAGGGAGAGTGTGTATGATGATAGAACCTGTATGCAGCATATTTTTATTTTGACCTTTTCAAACCAGTCTGCTATGTAAATGTAAACTTCAATATAAATGCCCGATAAAATGATTTTTCCGCCTCACTGGGATTAACATTAATTCTCAGAAGAACCGAGCGGCTGCAGTTATGAAGGCAGATTGTGATGGTGGAATGGAAAAAAAGTGGGGGGGGTAGGGAGATAAGGACACCTGAATTTTTGTTGGTCAGAGAAACAAATACTGTTTCTCTCGTCTCTTTCTCATGATACTCATGTTCGGTTATGGTGCTGAGCTACTAATTAGTGGTGTGGTCTGCCTTGAAACATGGGCTAAGCGTGGTATATGTGACTGCAGTCAAAGCTGACACCTACAACTCGACAGGTTACTTAAAGACACACTGCAGTCCATCTTCGCAATAACCCCACACTACTACGAAGGACGTGTTTGCGGCAACAAGACGTTCTTAACATGTGATGATAGTGAACACAAGTCCATAACCGCAATAACAGAACAAGCAATCAGACTGTGAGCAGAACACAACGACAATTTAATGGCCAGCTAAGTACCCATTGTCAAACGCTGCCAAGTGTGTACATCCCTTCAATAATATACTTTTTCATATCAGCCCATCACTTGCGGAAGGAAATTTTAAAGACAGTATTCTAAATTCACATTCCAATTATTTAGTTTACATTTGTTCACGACGATAATTGTATTATCAAATTTGTTAACTGTAAATATTCTAAATTTTATAGCTAGATTTATACATCTTTTGAGGCTGAACTGTACCCACGTTGATCTTCATAAATTTTAAGCCACATGTTAAGAGTATTAACGTAATGTTTCTACCATCTACGTAAAAAATCAAATCATCCATCCAATTGCTAATACTCATATAATAAACCTTATTTATTAACTAATTTAAAGAAACCAAAGAAATAATAAACAATTATTAATATAATACTCCTTAGATACTAGATGGTTGGGGGATTTCATCAGAACGAGCAAATTCGTGTACTCTATAGATGTAGTTCGGTGAAAGATAACAAAGTTTTACCACGGCCTGGATCCATATCAGCCGTAGTATATTTAAGTACTTTGCCTTTCTCTTTTTAAATTTCCTATGTGGCCCCTCCTAGTATGAAAGAACTTCTTGCTCCTCTAGCTTAACTTACTTAGTGTTCCTCCTTCTACCGTTTAGTGTAGCAAGGTTTGAGAGGGAGAGCGCCATACTGTCCTTTCGGCTGTCTTCATCCTGGCCTGATTCCATTATCAGTCTCGGTCCTTCAAAGATTGTTTAATGTTTGTCATAGCCAGCGCGCACTCTTGAGGTTCGGTCCTGCCTGATGGTGCTGGATCCCCGGATGCTATTGGTTCTCCCCTGCTTGCTCGCGTAGCCGATCATCTCCCATTATGCTGACGTGGCCCAAACATCTTAGTTCAACTTAGGTATCTTTCAAGGCATGTTTGGGGTTTTTATGCACTATCTTTGACGTATCGTCTGGCGTTGCAGAGAATGACGACTGTATCTTCTTATTACTTGATACACCATTCCCTCAGATACCTCATTTTGATGTTTAGATCTGGCTTTCGCTTTTGGTTGTAGTCCAGTGCATGACTCGCCATCCATACAATCAAGACTGGGACATTGGCTGAGTGGTTTATTACAGCCATCTTAGTTTTTCTTACTCATAACCGCGGTACTCTCCTTGCTGTGGAATCTCTCTCTGATTTATGGGCGGCTGAGGAACGTAAGTCTCCCAGCTGCTCTGCTTTTCGATGAAAAGTCAGGGTGGACATAACTCTTCTTTGATGCCTCCCCCTTCGGTTCTATGAAATCTCTCGAATGCTCGAGGTATTTAACAGTGTAGACGTCAACCTGCATCCCAGGACCCTTATTCTCACCAGCTTAATATGGAATTGGGGGGCTCTTCGCTTTCTTCTCGGTGATATCTCCCTTGGACTTTTGTTTTAAGAACGGCTGATTAAATGAACCAGTCACCATCTCTTCACCCAGCTCTTCCTTCCAGTATCTTGAGCAGGTTGGAATTGGGAGACTGTGCCTCTGTAATGTAGCACTCAGGCGGCAACCAAATCATTCAGCAATATGCGTTATCTCTGAAATACAGACCTGTCTCATCTTCAGTACTCCCACCTGAATACTTTCTTCCGTTCTCTACCACTTACATGCGCTCTTAATGACTTCGTCTGCTTGCCCTCCGTAGGAGTGAGGAGCATTATGAAAAATATGGATTGACAGGATATCACTCTTGTTTTACACCATTGGTAGTCCTGAACTCTTCTGACTTATGGTTTGCCATCCTCCATATAATTGTGCAAAAGACTTTGTAGCAAGCCCTCTCGATTAATAGCATTGAATTCAGAGTGAGTGACATGAGATGTTCTTCCTTGAGCCAAACAATAGGTCCCATCAGTTGCCTCACCAGGCGGACAGTTTCGTTGTCAAACGTCCTTTCACCCTTTTCCAGATCTAAGAAATACAATAGATGGATCCATCTTATACTCAAGGAGGCCTTCACTACCAGCTGTTGGAGTGAAGTGACACGGTTGGGATCACTTTTTAGGTACTTGAGTACTTTCGGTTTGATCGGAAGCCTCACTGGATCTCATCCCAGTTGGTTGATCATATTCAATTCCTCTGCCAAGAGTAATCTTGAGCGAATAGAATAGACTAGAAGACGCCTCAGTAGATACTCTGATTTTTTGCCATTTTGGACTTCACTGCAGAGCAAGGAGGAGTATATCCCGTGAGTATAGATACTTAATCAAAGTTGAGACCAAAGGGCAAAATATAATGACGGTGCTTATCTCTCATCGTGGGTTGGTTCATTTCATTTTGTCAATAGCATATATTCACATGGATCATACCTAACTCAATAATGGCAACAATAATGTATCAATGGTGTATGAATATGCCTAAATTCATTGAAGCAACGACGCTTGTAGCCCTGGAGATTCTGCCACAATTCAATCAATCTTGTATATTTTTAATCGGTTTATCTGGCTGCTTATTTACCGTCAAGCCGTCGAAGATTAGAATAATAGACGATTGTACTTCAGCAACTCTAGTGCACGAGTTGGTGGTGATGTCTTTCAACGTTGCATTTGATCGGATGTATTGGTTTCCATTCGATCGATCTTCTTTCCGCATGTTGTCCTTCTCTGTATCCTGGTTTTCCAATTATGCAGCATTATGCTGAATTCGCTTGATCGGAGGATCCTTACATTCTCTCTATCCAAGTATAATCCTTTGTTGATGTTATTCCACATTTGGCAATTCGAACTCTTATTTTGTATAATCGCACTGACGCTGCCCTTTATTAGTCGTCATTTTTGAACATAAAATGGTTTACAAGTGTGGCCTTTCTTTCTGTTATTATTATCAATTCACCAAGTGCAGAAAGTTGTCATACTTTATTTTGGTGGGAGATATGACTTAGCGAGTTCAAACGGAATTTATTTATAATGTGTCATCCCACGAGAACTGCAGGGAATGCTAAGATAGGTCGGAAGTGGTATATGATTGCCTGCTGTGCATAGTCTATACTTCTATATATCTAAACCTACTATAACACACCCGATCAACATGACATTTCATGCTTCTCTATGACTAAATTATCGTTAATTCTAATTTTTGGTGTGGTTGTATCAGATTAGAAAAACGTAGAAAGCACCCGAATTCAGATGATGACAAAGACAGCAAATAAGGACTTATAACGCAAATACAATGTCAATCTTTCGATATCATTATAATTTTATCTCCTGGTTACAATGTTAAATTTGTTATCGTTCTAATCTTGAACCCACATTGAAATCAGCTAGATATGTGACTTCGAACATTAACTACATTTAACTGCAGCCTTATCGGTTTCACGCCTTCCCTCAAATTGACCTATAGAACAAAACACTCTAAGAATTACTGACACAATAGTCAGAGTTATGTTGCTGTGTTCTATGGTCGTAGAATTCTCCAGCCTTTATCTCTCCTCTCTTCCAGCTACCCACTCTGACCTCATACCGGCTTTGAGTGTGGCAACAACAATAACCATCAATCATAGCTTTATTCTGGTGAGGAACTGTTCTAGAATGGGCTCGCAGGACTGGAGCCTTCTGCGAACATTCGAATGTGAGAAACAGCGAACAGTTCTCCATCTTAGCCATAGGCCTTCTCCCAGGACAGACACGTAGCTTCCAATACTGAACGCGAATAACTGTTCAGGTTTCTCTCAAATCTGCCGCTTTGTCCTCGCTCAAATAAATGTTCAGTAGTTGAAAACTCATGGCGTCTCTCCCAAATGTCTTATCGATATTTGAAGGACTGATGTCCAGTGTTTGGAAAAACATATGTTTGAATTGTTCCTTTCGGCAGGGTGTAGTTTCCAGAGTCAGCTCCTCAGAACACATTATGATAGCCCTACTGAAAACTTGGGGTCAACAATACTTGACAGACAGTTGAGTTAGCCAATTATGATCTGCGTTCAGATAACTATTATGTGTAAGATTTGTCGTGTTATGGTGAGGGGGTTGATCAAGCCCCACTGTATCTTTGATTTCCTAGAATGTACACTTTTTCTTGCACTTTCCAGGTTGTTGAGCACGCATAAAGAATTACACCAGTATTGATAGTTTGTGCTCGTCGTCTCAGTTCACAGCTACGAACAAATATACTATGAATTTTTGTAATTAAGTTCTTTCTGTCATCTAAGAAAGTAGGTTTGCCAGCCATGGAATTTTCTTGTTTCTTTCGATTATGTATGCGTCTATCAGATTGCACCACGTAGCTGGAATCTTCCACGGTGTCTTCTTTTTACTCTTCAATAACTTTCATAAGCCAATTCAGAATTGTCTCTTTCTGACTCGATGCAATTGTTTTGGCTTCTGTATGATTTGAACAATGTCCCCAGAGTAAATAATATTGGGAGCTCAAAAGGGAAAAAGTTGCCTAAATTCTCAAACTATCAATCTTTGTTGCATTTCGCTTAAGTAAACTACCAGCTTATGCCATTAGATTCTGAAAAATCTAATGTCCAGTCATATTCGAAACGGTGCACCCATATTCAAAATAGGAGCCAAATATGTTAGACGTGCTAATATTGTGAAGACACGACTGTCGGGTGGGGTTTTCTCTTTCATGAATTAGCGAGATATGCCTTTACCGACTTAACAGCAACCTATCTTCTATCTTCTTCGGCCACGTGAGGTTTCTTTTCCATTCCAAATGATCTCTGTGAGAATGACAAGCTCACGACCTCTGCATTTTACAGTTTTCGCCATTGGAGAATATAAAAAAAACCCCTTTTCCATTTCATTCAAATTGCCACAAAAAGTAATTTGGCTTTAGTTTTTTTGTGATGATGGTAGAAGATTTGTTCATGTGAATTGGAAAAATGATCAATATGTGTCGATGCATAACCAAATTATTTCATAAAATTTCCAAGAACATATAAGAGCGTTCGGAGCGGGTCAGGTTGTATTGGAAAGTTTATTAGAGCAAGTTTGTTAGCTAGCTATTTCACTGGTCTTTTTATTGGACAACGCCGTCTGGAGTTCGATTCCTCCGGAAAAGGTTTATCACTTTCTATTGGTCTAGTCTTCTACGTTCTTCTATTTTTCTCACCAGCTATTGTCTGAACATAGCCTTGTGCTACTTATGTATTTCTTTTATACAGCAGGTGAAGAGATATAGAAAAAAACGCTTTTAAGTGTGTCATAACGGTATATATTTGTGGTTGTGCCCAGCCCTTTATGATTACACTATATATGTTTAAATGAGAAACATTTTTTAATATTTGATGTATATGTTTAGTATTCCCAAATCTCAATTAATCGGTTTTAAAGAATAAAAATCAACTTTATGGTGAAATATGCGCGACATAACCATTAAAGTTAGCTGATGAGGTAGACAAATTAACGTTCATGTGTATATGTTATGTTTTACGTTTTTAAACTCAGGTACAGCGGTGTAATAATCTAGTTCATTAAGTGTATGCGTCAGAAGAATAAAAATGCATTTCCGCCACAAACATTTTTATCTGTTGCTTTATCTTTTGCTACAATTTATATTTGTCTATTGTTTGTCCCCCCCTTTTATTGTGTGTTGATGGGGTGGGGGGTGGGGGGGGGGGGGGGGGGGGGGATCACAAAACAATTTTGTCATCGTAAAGTCCATAGAAGAATACAAAAACCACTGAGAATAAATACCGTACTAGTAATTGTCTATATTCTGACCTTGAAATAACACCCCGACATGATATGCGACGAGTACTCGGCCACAACATTACGAGAAATTTAAATTAAATGGTCAAAAAAATAGCTACAGCTACAAGGAGAGACATTATGAAAATATGATGTAAGTATTAAAGAGAATAAAGTTCCAACAGTATATAAGGTGTTTTTAAATTCATATGTCTAGTCAGTCATACTATGTTTGTTTCTCTGCGTGAAAGAATGCTAGGGACATCTAAGAAATGATTACATCTCAAAAATGTTTACGGACAGTTCATAAAATGGGTTCTTGCTTAGTTGGGACAGAAGAAAATCAAATGTTCTGTACGACAACCACCGATGAACTCCGTATTATCTGCCTACATCTATATATATATCATATTATAAGTACGTCGAGATATAATACTCCTGACATAATTTGTATTGTGGCCGTACCTTTTGTGAATACATACAAGAGCAATGCCTGGATTAATATAGGGCCACACGTGGAAAGTCACTATCAATATTTCAAAATAAAATTTATAGACAAACAGGACCAGGGTCACTAGTGTAGACATATCTAGTGGATTAGAACCAGACAGACAGGATCGGGTCAACCAAATAGACAATTAGTAATATATAGATACCAAGACAGCGACAGGATCGGCGTAAACAATTTTAGAACAATTGGGTTCGTTGTGGACTAGAACCAGACAGACAGGATTTCGGGGTCACAATATAGACAATTAGTGGATAGAAACCAGGACAGACAACTTGAGCGCATCACATTATTGGACAATTAGATTGCGATAAGACAGACAGACAAAAATTGGAAGTCACATTATAGGACAATTTAGTGGACAGAACCAGAACAGACAGGAATTCGGCGTCACATTATAGACAATTAGAGGAGTAGAACCAGACAAACAGGATCGGGCCGTCTTCTACAATCATAGCATTTAAGTTGGATAGAACCAGACAGACAATATTTGGGTCACATTATAGAACAATTAGTGGATAGACCAGACAAACAGGATCGAGGTCACATATAGGCATCTGTAGTGGTATAAACAGACAGACAAAATTGGGTTCTCACATTATAGACAATTACGAGCGATAGTAACCAGACTAAACAGTCGATCGTGCGTCATCAATTATAGAACAATTACGTGGACTAGAACCCAGACAGACAATAATTGGGTCAACATTATAGACAATTAGTGGGATAGAACCAGACAGACAAAATTTTTGCCTTAGGTCACATTAATAGACAATTAGTGGATTAGGACCATGACTAAACAGGATCGGCGTCACAATTATAGGAATAGTGAATAGACCAGACAGACAAAATTGGGTCACTATTATAGCAATAGTGGATTGCAATCCAGACGACAAGGACGCGTCACATTATAGAAAAGAATAGTGGATAGAAACCCAGACAGAAAGGCTGGAGGAAAAGAGATATGGCGGCGGAGTATTAAAAGTAGAGAAAGACATCTAGAAGAAAACATGAAGCAATATGTCCAACATAGATGAGGACGGCGGTGGAAATGTAGGCCAATGCTCCTGCAGGGCTGCAGGGAAAGACAGTCAATTAAAAAAAGCGCAAAGGAGTACGGCCATGTGTCTAAACCAATTATTATAATACATGTATCCACCCCGTGACCTCCAGTGAGCATCAGAGTAGGAAAGTCGGTCTAGAGCGTCTGGCATCGCTGAACAGACAATAGAAAGAACACGGACACACTCCACATTCAAGTGAGCTTTCATACATGTGAGTTATACGGAGATTTTCTATAAGAGGTAAAGTTGACCCCCTACATTACTCACTATAGTCAAACAAATTTGCAACAGAAACCGCTGTATTCAGTTGAGACTGATGAATAACACTGAGTGCTGGGCCTTTTTCCCAAGAAGTACCAGCAACATTGTGGGCTGGGCGAGGGGGGGTGGAGGGAGGGGGTGGAGCCGTGGTCAGGTACGTTCTGGGTTAACGTGTGTGTATAGTAGCGTCCTTTTATAAATTCCAGAGGTTACCGGGTTGATTCCCAGTTGAGGCAGAATATATATAGTTTATGCACAACTTTTTCTTAAGAAACCTTGTATCTCTTGACGATTGCCTAATGTATGTCAATACCTGTCTCTCCCTGATGTCTCATGAGGTAGTGCTGGTTGAGTTACGTATGACGTTCCGAGTACTGCCTATAGCCTTCTCGAATTAAGGGCGAAAATCCTAGCGATTGGGGGTTACCCTGGTGTATCCCACAGCTGTACTAAGTTGCGCATTGATTTCGTTAAAAAATCCCCACGGCCAGTTTGAAACTTCGTAAAGAGTAGCGCCATGTGGGCCACTGCCTGGCCAAAATTTAAAAATTAGAAACTTTACCCTAGCAAATATATTCATAGAGTGCGTAATTCCTATTTACACACATTGGATTCTCGCCAGTGACTACGGAGTATCGGTGCACCTGTGCTCGAGCATCCTCCCTCTGTATGATACTTAAGCGGAGGAGATTGAGAAGCACCTCATGAGTTGCTTCGTAGTGCTGACTAATAGAAGATGGATCTTTTACAAAACCATAAAACGAGAACATCATGGTATGCTCCATGAGTCTCGCTTCAGTAGTATACAATGTTGCTGAAACATGGCTAGTATTCTATGGCGGCGGCTGTTTTCAGCTGTGTGTACTTTTATAGTAGCCCAAAATACTCGATCGATTTCAAGGCAGGTGGCAGTTAATCAGGCGGCCGGCAGACAGAATGACTTTTTATTATAGCGATTAATATTTTAGCGGCGCGGGTCTTCCTCTTGAACGATCAGACTGTTATGACTTTTTATATAGCCCAATAATTTTGCTTCGGCCAATATGTTGAGATGCGTGATACCGAAAGATTTTATGAATGTATCTGATTTCATAATGAAGTGTCTGAAGGATAATAAATTAATCAAAACTTTTAGTTTATTACTAAGACTAACTGCAAGAAAAAATAAAAACCTATAATAAAAGTGTTTACATGCAACGCGCAACTGTTGATGCCCATTACTTAATTAACAATTATGACATACAACATTCTAAAGAGTAAAAGATATAACATAAGAACTTAACAAGAAGATCTAGATAAATTTATGATAAAATAGGAATATGGGGTGGCGCATCAAAATATAGAATAACTAAATTAATGACAGATGAGCAGATTGAATCTCGGGTTGGTAGCCTTTATTTAGGTAGGAGGGATAGACCTTGGCAGATGTACAATTAGTGGGGTCGGTGGGGTGGTGTAGGTCAAAGTGGGTATTTTATGTAAGGGGTAGTGGTGATGGAACGTTGGGGTGGGGGGGGGTGGGGGGCAGGGTTGCGGGATGGATGTTGGGTTTGGGGGGTGTAGGGAACCAACATGGGTGTGAAATGTTAGGGTCGAATTGCAGCTAGAGGGGTAGTGGGGGACACTTCGACATTGTAGGGAGGGGGTGGGAGTGTCCTACATGTGGAGTCTGGGAGTACTGTACACATTTTGGGGGGTCACGAAATGGGGCGACGGTGAATATTGGGGCTCAAGGAAGGGGGTTGGAGGGTCCGTCACTGAAGGGCTATCAGTATGAGGTGGGTGTGTCCTCGATTTGCCATGGGGAACCATGTATGCAAAGGATCTTTGTGCGTTTTACGTCGGGGTTCAAGGGGGGGTATTGTGGTGGGGGGTGATAGAAATCCGTGGGAGGAGCTAAAGAAAGAAGGGTTGGCGGTAGTGTGTGGGATTATTCATAGCCTTTGATGGATGTGGGAGGTGGTGGTTATCCAAGGCTTCTTTGTAGGGTGAAGTTTGGGGTTGGTGTGGGGGGTTAAATTTTGCGTTTTGTTGGGGTGGTGGTTTAAAGCATGGTGGTAGTGTTTGCCCTACACGTGGGGGGGGTTGTATGGTTTTTGGTTGGGGGGGCGATTAGGTGAACAAGGGGGATTGTGGGGGAGGTTTTGTGGTGGTTTTGTTTTATGTGGGTTGTATTTTTTTGTGTTTGTTTTTTGTTTGTTTGGGGGTTTGGGGGGGGTGTGTGGGGTGTTTGTGGTGTTGTGTGGGGGGGGGGGTTTGGGGGTTATTTGTTGGGGTTTTTTTGGTTTTGGGGGGGTGGTTTACATGTTACATTAATTAATATAAGAAATCGTGAATACAAAAAAATAAAAACTCTGTGTTTTGAATGAGGGTGCAAATCCTTTGTAAATAAGAAAGTTCAGTGTTTGCCAGTTCCCATGCTCAACCCTAGGTTGTATTGACTGTGACAGATATGATAATAACGACAATCTAATAAATACATATACCGTAATATGGTCATAGTCTAGATCATTTATGGGACATGCGGACAGGAAGAAGCTACACTGTGTAAAACTTTTTAAAATACCGAATGACTTGAATAATGTTATATCTATATAACATATAATAATATACACAACAAATTGGAATAATTAATAATATAAATGATATTATGGATTGTAAGAACAGTTTGGTGCGGTTTTAAGATTTGTCAAAGATGTGGAAAAGGGAAAAGATTGTGACAATTTATCCCCTATTTGGGTAGGCATGACGTATTTAGTTCATATATTACAATTTTATTACCTTAGTTGCGCACTGGAAATCTGGTCCCCCCACCCCCCCAAAGGGGTTTTCTTTATTAAGCTGTGGTGCATTAAAAGTGGGGTCCAACGTCGCGTAGAAATGATTTTTCTGTAATTTTTTTTAGTTTGGTTTCCTGAATAGATTGTTCCTATGACTTTCCTAAAGCGTTATGTGCAGGTTTTTCCAGACAAACATCCGTACTTAAGATACTACACTCTTAGTTACAGTTTAAATCGGTGGATTGTCCTACGAAATAAATTAAAGGCTAAATTAAAGGGACAGTAAAAGACCCTGAGGGTCTATTTTGATTGGCGGTGTCCCTTTATTGTTCACATTTCCTTTTGACTGTAGGGAACTGATAGAAATTGTGCCACAATAACCCTTATTTGATATTTTATTAACTTGACATATGGGGTTAGACTACCTTGCGGGTTGATCCCCAAAGAGAAGACAGAAATAAGTAAACTGTGACAGTTTATCAACTTTAACTATTACAGTTTTGGATGTTTCCGTTCTGGGACCGTATTGAACACCTGATGGTATGAGTTCTTGAACCATTGAATATTTTAGTTTATCTCATAATCCCCTGGGATTGCTTCAACTTGAAGTGTTATTTTTTTTGTTTTGCCACCCTAGTGTTCTTTTCAGTGCAGCCCAAATTTGGTTCCTGTGCAGAAAGAGTGGTCGCACTCCTCTGTTTACGCATTTGAGACTAAAAAGCAATTTGAATGAAATCATCCTAAACGATTTTTAACTTGAACAGCGGGGACGAAAAACGTGGTCCTCTCGTGGCTACATAACTATTTATACCTTTACATCTCATGAAATACTGAATAATTCGTTTAGGAGGTTCTGTAATTCTGCAATGAGCTACGTGAAGTGATAATTTTTAAAACCAAATGGCGGGTAAAGTTTATTGAGTGTTGCCGTAAAGGAGGGGGGAAACAACCCCACCTTGTCCCATTCAAGCAGGAGTTAATATTCTTTGGCTGTTTATCAGCCTGCGAATTTGTCTAATTTAAACCATTTTTATACGTTGTAATGCTACTTTTATTGTCATGTTTTGGGGCATCGCCCGGCCAAAGTATTCAATGTGTAAGATGGGCCTTCAATGTCAGCTGCGTAAAGAAACCACCTGAGTAGTCTTATTCCAAAAAGCCCAAAGCGGGAGTCCCTGTAGGGGAAAACGATATCTGGGGTTTGGAATTTCTATGAATGGCAACGATTATTTTGGTTATAACCTGAACTAATTTCCGTAAGGGTTGAGAAATGTTCAAGGTACGTTGGGACTACTGTTCAAAAGTTATTTTTCGTCGAATACAGGAATTTCGAAATTGTTCGCCCTGGGTAGCGATGGGACTTTTCGTCACCCAAGGGTTAGAAAACCTGCAGTCTGTTTCCCACCGGTATTTTCCCCCTCCATTGTCCCCCTCCTGAAGGCAGTTGGGACATTATTGTTATCATTTCTTTTAAATCATGGGTCGCGATCATTATGGTGCAGGTTTGGTGTAAAGGTACCTTATTAACTGGTTCTAAAGCAGGGTGGTGGTGGTACATCGGAAAAATTTTCAT
Organism: Oreohelix idahoensis; assembly: GCA_024509875.1. Taxonomy (NCBI): domain Eukaryota; kingdom Metazoa; phylum Mollusca; class Gastropoda; order Stylommatophora; family Oreohelicidae; genus Oreohelix; species Oreohelix idahoensis. The sequence continues at coordinate 128,635 of JAMPIV010003488.1, read as the reverse complement.
CCTTTCGTGAAGAGGTGTGTTAAAGCCCCTGGGCGGGATGCGCATAATTTCGTCCCCCTTGTTTTTTTGTTTTTATGCGCCCCCCCGAGATAAGAAATCTTTATGGAGAACAGAACCTTAGCATTCTTAAAACGCCAATGAGTTGCTTGCCGACTTGCTGTGTCTTAATACCCCATAAGGGGATTTGACGGCAAGGAACAGTTCGCTCAACCCACATCTGCTAAACCGATTAATGCAGGGTTTGTTTAAATGCCATAGGGTGGATGTACTGTAAATGTTCCAAGAAGAAAAAAAAATGAAAACGATGGGAAAAAAAATAAAAAAAAAATTTAAAAGTTATAATGGTATGTTGAAAAAAAAGAAAAAATGGTCCTTAAGTTTGACTAACCCTGTTTTTTAAATCTTCTATAAACCAAACTTTATATTAGCCCACTTACTGAACTTTTTCTAATTCCTCTCTTTCTAGCATTTCATCTGCTTTCGAGTGCTAGACTTATTTAACACTTCTTCCAATTTGCTTTGAAAAGATAATATTGTTATTATAATCTGTAATTTACTAGGCATAGATTATAAATTTCGTTGTTAAAATATCTTCAGAAATTTTTTAAATTGTTTTCAAATTTGATAAAAAACCCTAGACGTTTCCACTCCACTATATAAAGAAAAGTAAAACCGAGGTAATGGAAGGGAATTACAGCGAGTGGGGGGTTCCTGTGGTGAGGATTTATAAGGGGGGGGGAGAGGGAGCTAAAAGGGCAGCAATGGGGATCCCCTGGAGTATATAAAGACAGAAAACTTTAATTTATATAAAGCCCCCCCCACCCGATCTGCCCCCCCCCCCCTCTTCTACACTCCTTATTCTTTTTCTTATAAAGTCTTATTGGGTTCATGGGTCCCCCGTGTTGGTTTTATTAGTGCGGTTTCCTCCGTAATTTTTTTTAAAGTAACAGTTTTCACCAGTAATGGAAGTCCTACTCTGGCCCGCTGTGGGGCAAAGGATTTGGGAATTAAAACTCAGCCCCTTCTTCTTCCCTCTTTTGGGGCTGTTTTTTCTTAGAAACTGTAACGAACAATGCATATGCGGGGTCTCCTATTAAACATCGTTTTAGAAATCTTCTGTCTTTCTAGCCAAGTCTTTTACTTAAATAAGCGTGATTGTATCTATATCTATACCTTTGACATATGTATAAAAATTAAGTATTAGTTTTAAAAAGCCAAAATAGGCCCCCTTTTCAAACCTAATCACCCGGGGCCTACTTTTCAGATGGCTGGAAAAGGTTGATTTATAAGCTAAATGGGGTCTCTTCAGAAATTAAAAACCCAGTAAAAATTGTTATTGGGTAAAAAACCCATGAGAAGTTCCTTTCCTTATAATGAAGTAAAAGACTTTCTAACTACAAGAAATTAGCCCCCCTGACTCGAGATTTACTTGCTGTTGGCGAATCTTTTGTCTTGAAAGCTTTATCCTATATATTCAAAGCGTGGGTTTTTCCTAAAACAAATTAAACAAATAAAAAGAAAAAAAACAATCAAGTCTAATAAAGTATTAGAGCCTGTTGTTAGTCTTATCTACAACTTTAACAAGCTTGTTAAGTCTATTTTACGGATACAGTGGGTTTCAAATTCACAAATCATTTTGCTTTCGTTATCTAAGTACGTTTTTCTCCTCTTCACTAGAATCCTAAAATTTCCAGGTTTAAAAACGTAGCAGCTCAATTTTGTCCTCCCCTACTTTTCCCATCGTCCCTATCTAAAACTTTAACGTTTGGGTTTTTTTCTTGACTGTTGGTGGGAGTTCCTAAATGATGAAAAAAAAAGTTTTCCGGTTCCTACAGAGAACGTAATTATAAAATAGCCTAAGAAAGTCTAACAAACATTTTCTTTGAATCAACCTTCCATCTTCTAAATAACCAATATCCCAGCAATCATAATAAATATAACGAAATACTACAGACTACACGTCTTTAAAAATTATGCAACACACAGGTTTCTAATACCCCCTCCACTTTTCAAGGAAATAAAGCGGTTAGAGTACTCGACCGTTTTCCTCTTGCAAAAAAAAAAATGTCAAAAATATTAAACAGAGTAAAATCGGATTATCAAGATATAACACCTTACACAAAAACACGGGAGGGGTCCTCGTTTAAAACCCCCCCCCCCCCACCCCCCTCCATTCTTTATAAAGCACGCGTTCCTGTACAGAGATTTTCATAGAAATTACTAAAATATATTGCCATTGTATATGTCCTAACTAGATAAACAAACAGCTTATTAAAATATTTATTTTAAACAAAAAACACTAACCTCTATAAAAGAAAACTTCCTATAATTATTTTCTTTAAGTGTCTATTATACTAAAGTTATTATTCGATTTCTGTACAACTTATACATAACAAGTGTTTACTTTCTTTGTATAGTGGTTTTCGTTTCTCTGCTGCCCATCCTAGAGGTACGACAAAACAAACTACGCCTTAGGAAAGGGAAAAATGAAAACAACAAAGGATAGGGGGATATTATTATCGTGGGCCAAAGTTAGGGGGGGATTGGGGGCAAAAGACTTCAAGAGATATTCTCCTTAAAGGGGGGGAGATCTGATATATTACAGAAGGATTACCCCGATTTATTATGAAATAACATCTCACATTTGGATATACATGAATGTCCAGAAAGGAAATTTGCGATATGAAGAAAAGCTTTAACAAGAAAAGTTTTTTTAGAAAAGTTCACCAGATAATTTATCATCATGGGTCTGGCTTTGTAGGGAATGAGACATAATTTAACCTAAACTTATTCATTGAATCCCCTAAATCTCCTCCAAATAAAGATCTAGGGGTGGTTGGAGTTTAATGTTATTTTTTGGTTTCTTATGATTTTTTATGTAAATATATGTTCGATTAAAAAGGTCGGGGGCTAAGCCGTTATTGTTTGTAACAACTTGAAGATAAATAATCAAAAAAATTGGTCTGTTCTCAGTTAGTGACTCATCTTTGAATAAAAAAAATATTCATATTACATTTACTTCTTTGTTTTCGCTGTTCTTCCCTCGGATCTCAATGGCACAGACACAGTCCTTCAATTAATGTGAAATGATATTGTTATACAATGCCGGCGCAAAGATCCCGAATTCAGCCCTTTAGCTTATTGCCCTTGTGTTTAATCAATGTCAAGGTAACATCTTGTATATCAAATCACATAATAAGTAATCTTTTGTTACTAACATAGAGCGGTTTTTTCTTCACAGTGCGATTCACAATTTAACTATCCACATTTTATCCACCTTGTCTTCTCGTAGTACAGTCTATTGGGTTGTCGTGCTCTACTTCGTTGAGTTGATTTAAAAAACATTACTGCGCGGAAAGGTGGGGAGTACAATGTGCGACGATAGGTAGAGATCATAGTATAATTTGTCTAACTAAAAATACCATCATTTTATTTCTTATAATTATCAACCTTCCAAATACTAAAAAACCATTCAATTTTCACGCATCTCATATACCACACACATGACACTTCTGACAACCAACAAATATTTTCTGATAATGCTATAAAACAATTCCAATGTAATAAGACTTCAAAACACTAGTCTATAAATTTTAATATATCCAATCTCAATGTAACAAAAAATATCAGTAATGCATATTCGTTTACATTCTCAATAGTATACATTAGTATTACAAAAAACCATCTTATGCGAAGAATTTATAACTCCTAGAGGGGAAACTATTATTCAAATCTTCAACTAATTTTTCCATGAGTTTCCTTCTTTCTATACTCATTCACCTCAATACATTAGTGTACTGATTAATAAATAAATCAAAAAAATGAGGGTTTATACCATTAGTAATCTTAAACCACATATCCCTATCTCGATCAATTACTGGTATGGATTTTTAATTGCGAACCAGCATAACAAATCTTAATCATAAGGACTGGCCTTCTGTGGTTGGTATTAGGTATAATCCAACGCACTAAAAGTGTCAGAACCATTTACTATTAATATCTACTCAATGCTCCTCAACAACAAATTATACGATGACTAAATTACAACAATTATGATCTACAAAACAATAATTTTCATCTAACAATCAGCAATTGTGTGACTTTCTAGTGATAATCACTCGGTCATGATTTAAAATATTTTAGCTGTGAAGCTACATGTTATTAACTCTTTTCTTAATCTACCATCCGACACAATAACATCTTATTTTAGTCTTTTATACCACCACAATACTACTTGCTAAATATTTAATTTTTATATAGTCAATATCACTCTCTAGACCTATAATTATAAAGCTCGACAGTAACTATATAGAAAACGTACCTACTTTATAAAAACACAAAACTTAAAATACTTACTAATTATTTTTTTATCTCATAGAGAGGGCAAAGGCTTTAATTTGTTGCAAAACTAAATCCTATTAATTTAATTTATTATTTTTTATAAAAGCCAAACAATAATGTCTTTTGACATTTTTTTAATTAACAAATAAAATCACCTAAATTCATTTTAAAATTATAAATCAAGTCCATTTTTACTTTCGATTTATAAATCATTGCCCAATACCATAGAAATCACTACACCACATTCAATATTATTGACTTTTTTCATAAAAACAGGTATTTTAAATTTATATTTCTAAACCCAATATCGATCTACAATTAATTTCGACCTTATAACTCTATGCTACCCATTTCACCCCCTGAAAATGGCATTATAACTTTGAAATACAGCTCAAATATAAACACCCAACAGCTCACGCTTTAATGCTGGGATCCCAGATAAATCCTTCCGTTTACAACTAAATACACTCTTCTATCACATTATCATTGACCTACGCAAAAACCTTAATTGAAATGTATCTGATCCATTTAACCAACACATAACTTTTATCTGTATGTATCCCCGTTTCATAAAAGTAATAACACTCGACACAAAACACGGCCGAAAGGAATTAAGAACATCTAACACGAAAAGAAAAAAATGAAATTGAGGATTGTTACAGCATAAGGCAACGACCATCTTAGCCAAAATTCACAAACTGCATACAACAACAAAACATTCCCCAACTAAAAAAACCCAAACCATCACACAACACAAAAATCCACACAAACACCACCACACAAACCCAAAAAAACAAAACATCCTCTTATCAAATACTATTAAACTGTCAAATATCACTTAAATCCCTAACCAACATTACCGAATAACACGAAAATCCAACCCACAACATCAACCACATTAAGCAAAACACACACAACAACACCCACCCACCCTAACACACACCCCCAAATCACAAACACAAACCCTTAAAAACTACACTACAAAACCCCATAACCACCTCCCCCCCATTTAACCCATATTGGAAAACCTCGTCCAGTCACATCGTTCCACTACAAACCACACACATTTCAACCCCCCTAAACCATTTTGTGTAGGTTATGTCAACAAAAAAATAAAATTCAGGAAAATACAAAAAAAAAAATCAAAAAAACGGGTTCCTGATAAATAAATAGGAGAAATTAACAAATAAACATTAAAATAATGTCAAAAAAATACAAACGCACAGAAGAGTAACAACTTAATACACTACAAATTCTTGCCAAACGCTCCCGACAACCCAGAAAGAACTTTGTCTGAATTTGACCAACCAATTTATCCAACCTATATACAACCCCCAACTAACACAACAAGCGACATGCAACTCGCGAGATACGAACAAAAGAAAATTCACTAAGGCCCTTTCTTTTCCCGTCAACAAGACTTCGAACCTGAGCCGCCACCCATTACTAAATAACTCGTTAAATTTGCTTTTTTCATGATAAAATCCGAGATAGCGTATAACGATAGAGTGATATCAGAGATTAGAAGTACAGGTATGTAACTTGTTAATAACGATCTAGTCATTCTTTTCGAGGGCTCTTATCGTCCCTAGTCTTCTTTTTTTATACATAGATATTTTTCTCCTTTCATTCTTTTTCTTTCTTCTTTTCTTTTTTTTTTTTTTTTTTTTTTTTTTTTTTAAAAAAAAAAAAAAAAAAAAAAACTCTTTAAATTTATATCCTCGCCAATCGGCAGAAGCTAAATAATCGAAAGAGTCGGACTGAAAGCTACTAGGGGCAAGCGATATTTAATTAAGTACGTTTGCGGACTTGAGGCCATCTGGAAAGGAAGGAGGGGGATTTGGGTCCATATTAAATGATCACCTTCGAAGCTAACAAAGTTCGCACGGTAGACGAGAAAGAAGAGATGTCCGGAGCATGAGGCCTAGGGACTAAGGGGGAGAGAAGAGAGATAGGGAGAGAGATGGGCTCGACTGAAGGGGGATCCGACTCGCGGGAGGCGAAGGTAATAAAAAACTAGATGGCGAGACTGTGGCTACCTGACCACTTAAGAGAGAGGTACGCTTAGTTGGGTCACAGCCCAATGGCGGTTCCTTGATCGACTCTACACACACCTGTAACCTCGAGCCAGATCGAACTCAGCATGGGGGCAACTTGATTTTCACAGCTCATTCACTCATTAGGAATAACACCCAGATGGGCGGACTTGAGCTAACCAAGGGGGAGGATAACAAGCATGAGCGGGACTTGCATGCACCTAAAAACGCGTGATGACGATATACAATTCCGATGGTGTTCGCATCTTTGAGCCTAACAATGGTGAGGGAAAGATATTTGTATAACCTCACCGTCCGATGGACATATTTGAGTTTTAAAACAGGGCGGACTATTTGGAATGGCGAGATTGTGATGACCCATTCCAGGGGCGAAGATAGTAGGTAACAACTATGTCCTGTACAACCGCCTACGACACAAACCAACTTCTCTTCGCGCCCTATTCGTAGATACAAGCCCTAGCTTCCCCAGATGAACACTTACTCGGGCGGCGGACTTGATGATATAACAAGTGTCCAGAGTTAGCCCTGTGTGTAGACTATGTTCATGTGATAACAAGAGGAGGCGTGTCAAATCTCAGGATGTAAGTAGGTTGCGTAAGCTCAATACTACCTAAGTCCCCCCACATACCCTACTACGTAACTTGAGTGCAGTTCCTAACTTACTGCATTGATCCTAGCCTGTTTTCTTTTCACTAGTACGTGAACAGTTGTTTCTCTTTATTGATGTCTTGTTTCGTTGACGTTCCCAGCGATAAAGCCAATTATCGTTTATTTGTTAATGCACGGCAGAATGGTCTTCCTTGACGGGTCTCCCTCCCTGCTGGACAAGAAAGACCGTTATTAGATGATAAATCTTTTTTTACTTGCGAGCGCAATACTCATTTTAACTACAAAAGTTTTACAAAAGTTAACAATAAATAGGAAGTCCATGCAAACCCCCAAAAGTATTTTTTTGAACCCAAAATCCTACAAACAAAAAAGTGAGAACACCACGGTTAGAATCGAGTTAAATTTGAACATATATCGGATGTTATTTCTCTGTTTAAATATATATGACCGTTGTTTTGCTTGGCATAGTTTTTTTTTTTTTGTAATTTTCTTAACAGACACTGTGAAGACATAACCTACACAAATGCTCTCCCCTCCTGTGTGTGAACTCAGAGACACCGCCTTCCAACGTGCTGTGAACACCTTCTCATGCTCCGTTATATCTGTTTTATTTTGTATAACCAGTATGAGCCCCATAGAGCCACAAAACAAAGTATTCTATACCCAAGGTTTTTTTACCTTGCTCGCTTAGCGTGTGTCTTACCAACCCCATGATCTCCTCTTTACTTAAAGGATCTGGTCTGTGCATTCTAATTTTTCAGCAAATCAAACACACGCCTAAAACTAAAAAACCAGTTTCAAAACCCAACCCTATACTGTAAGATCCCCCCTCCCCCCCCCCCCCCCCCCCCGCCCCCACCGCCACCCCCATACCAAGGCCATCGCCCTACGTTCAGATCCCCTCCCCCTAACCTACCTTATCACAGATCGTGACGCTTTGACCCCCATCAACCAGCACCCGTTAGATGTACTAGGGATAAAGCATCGAGAACCTAACTCATCCCACTCATACTCATAGATCGAAGACGATTTTGGTCTTTTTACATAGTTAACAATTCAATGTATCTAGTGAGCCCAAGCACAGTCCTTTAAAAGTCAGCACACCTCCCTATCACAAAAATTAATAATCAACGTTTAATCACAATTCTTAAAATATTATTTAGAACATGACCATAACCATTACACAAACTGCCCACACCGTTTAAGTCCCAAATCTCCATTCAATTCACTTCCCCGACAAATTGTCCACCTCATCCGAACGCGCGTGGTTCGAAATCTTCAATTTTTTTCTCACTTTTCCAGCTTTCCATTCTTTCTTTTATTATTATTTTAATAACAGCTTAAATAATTACCTCGTACCTTTTCATTCTCATTCTCTTCTTTCAAATTTTATTCTCAAATTTTCCCTCTTTTAATTACTTTTTAAAAAAGAACCACCTTTCGAACCTCTTCCATTCCACAACTCTTTTTTTTTTCTCTTAATTTTGTTTTTAAAACGGTTTTTTTTTTCCGAAAACTTTATTTTTTTTTTTTTTTCCTCCCTCCTTCTCTACAAACGCATGGATTTTTATCTTCTTACTCTCTTCTCTTTTTTATCTAAATCTTTGTACTTTTTTCAATACTTTTATCCCTTTCTTTTTTACACTCATCTCTTTCTTTTCTCTTACACTCACCTTCTCTGAATCTTTCTTAAAATCTACTCCAAAGATTTCTTCTCTCTTCTTCTCTCTTTTTAATTCTTTCAATTTACACTTAATCTAGACTTAAAACAATTCTTTTCTTTCGAACTCTCCACTCTAATCAATGTGCTTTAACAGGTCCTGAACGCCGCATACAAATTTCAATCAAAATCCCGACACACCAACCTTACAATCTAATCGAAAACAATTCTTTCGTCTTTTAACTTCTCTCTTTTTTTTTGAATAATTAGCCTTTGTGTGCTTCATCAGCACATCACTGATTTGAATGGTCTGTATACCATAACATCCAATTGCACGAATGTTAGAAATGGGCATAAAATAATCATTTATAAATTTTAAAAAACAAAAACACTAATTTTGTGTATTCCTCAGGTATGAGGTAACCCCCCCAAACATATTTGTATTTTTCAACAATGGCAGAAATTTCAGCTAAGTAGTAAGAATTCCCTAACGGGAAATAGTCAACCAGTCAATCCTTAACCCTGCCAAAATAAGCTATGCTGATTTCCATCATACCCAGAAACTATTTTCGTTACATGTCTTGTCTCAAAATACTATTCAAACACAAAGTTCTGTATTTTGTAAAATTCCTCACATTTAATAAAACAAAACCAACTCAAATCAAAGAATTCTGTCTCGTAAGAAGTCAGAACGAGGTGTCATACAGTAAAAAACCCAGAAGACGTCTTCTGTGTAACTGTTGCTTCCTATCTATTTCATTGTTGCTTATTGGCAACAATCAGTGTTGGCTGTGCCCATATCATCTCGAAGCGTGGGATAATTTCTTCTCAATGGGAACAAATCAATTACTATTGAATAAATTCAGTGTTGTCTAGTGAATCACGAATTTAGCTACGAATCATAAAATGCCTGAATACATAGGCCTTTATATCTGTCACGTCTCCCAGCATTTTTCATGGTTTAACATCCAATATCCAATAACTTGTGGATATGAAAACCATAGGAAAGTCAACATTTAAGACAATTTTGCTCATTTGGTCTAATTGATGCTGAGCTTTCAAAGAGCAGGAGCGTATGTCGATTTTCCGTGTTACAAAGACACCCAATATTGGCGAAAGAATTTTTCTACCAAACCCAAAAAATATTTAATGTTAGACGAAGGCTTGACACTGCTAGAAACTCATATTTTGTCGAAGGGGGGCATACATCACTGGTCCTAAACAATCTTAGCTACAACAGAAACAAAATCAGCCTGCATAGAGTTCATTATAAGACCTGTATGATGAACTACGATTTCCTAGCATGGAAATCCACTGTTTACATCTGAATTGATTTTAAACTATCCGTCAAGGAAATGCTATATGACACTCGTGTGACTGTCAGATGCTAGGCATGGGGAAAATTCAAACGTTCTATCAATGTCAAACATGTGTTTCATTAAGACTAGACCATTATCATATTCAAACCTTGTTGCAGTGGTAAGATCAAAAAAGGCACAATTAATGTAGGCTACCAAACTTTATGTTATTAGGGATAATTGTCTTCTTATTCGTATTTTAGTTTTAAATATCTCCTGCCTATTACAACTGAGTGATATCTCTGTAAACACTTATGACCAATGCGTTTCTCTTCAAAAATGGAGTTCATGGATATAAAATTCTGCATCCATTCTTCCTACGTTCTTTTAATAAACGCATCTTTTCTTCATGTTAACACTTACTAATGATAATCATTTTGCTCATGTGTTGTTTGCAGAATTGGTGGTTCTGTGACAACGGACTAAATTGATAATACTCATGGTGTAATACGTATTCCAATGATGATTAAAATATGATTAATTTGTAGATTATTTAAATTAATAATAAATATTAAAATTAATATAAATTAATGAAAAGCTGTTAAAAATTTTAAATCGCTATATTTTAATTTTATTATGGGGGTCATCACACAATTTATTTTACTATTTAAAATATAATAAGCGGTTAATTCAATTGAAGCTATGAAAGTCTAAAATATATAAAAATAAATATTTAGGGAGGCGCAAAAAAAAATTTGTTTTTTATAAAGTATGGGATTTATAGCGACAAGAAGATTATGTTTATAAAATGTATTTAATTGACTTTTTAATTAAGCAAAAAAAAAAATTGGAATGGTTTCAGGCCGTTTAGGATTGTTAGGTCAAAAATTATAAAAAAAATGGGTTGATAACTTTTATTATATCTAATGTAAAAATAAAAAACTTTAAAAATATAGGTAAAAAAAAAATAAACAAAATAAAACAAAATAAAATACAAAAAAAAAAGTAAAAATATTAAAAACTTATTGAAAAATGGATGGTCGGTAATTAAAAAAGTCTCAATTTTTTATTTAAAAAATTACAAAATAAAGAAAAAATTCGCTAAAAAAATTTAAAAAAACTTTTGATTTAAAAAAAACAATAATAATTAAAATACTTTTTATTAAAAGGTATTTTAAATAAAAATAAATTATTGCAGGTTAAATTTCTTAAGAAAAAATCATATGGTTTAAAAAAAAAAATAATAAATTAAAGATTTTTAAAAATAAATTGAAAAAAATAAAAAAAAAACAAAAAGGAAAAAGCATTTGAAGAGAAAATTCACATCTTAAATGTTTATATAAGGCTGGGAGTATAATGGATTGGGTTCTGATGACGAATTTACAAAAAAAGGAAGGGGGTTAAAAACTCTGTGAAACTCAATGTTTATGTGCGAGTTTCCATTTTATTGGTTTTAATTCAGATTGGAAGCTTCTTCATCCTTTGACTTAAGGTTTCTACTTTTCTTTTACTTACTGATTTTCAACCCTCTAACCTGTTTATAACATAGAACAATTCTATTTCAAAACACAAAATGGTGCACTTTTGGAGCAAACCCCAAACAACAAAACCCCTGTGGGTACATTGATCAACAATAAAACACAGACTTTAATATAAAAAACAACAAAAAACACCATATGCCTCCCACACCAATCCACACAAAGATCCCAACAATTTATTATTGATGGGTCACCAACACACATAACCCTATGGGTAACAGAGTCCCCTAACTTTCTTTTACACAAAACCAACGAATTTTAAAAAAAAAAACAGTAATTTTTGACACAACCAACAACACCCACAATCTCATACCCCTCAAAGACGGGCCACGTGTCAATGTTAAAATTATACAACATTAGTTTACCAAATTTTCCCCCCCCCCCATTTGCTTTGTTAAAACTAAAGGTTCATTCTTTACCACCACAAACAGATTTATGTTTAACACCATGTTGCTTAATTCATTATGATTTACATCGAAAAACCTCACCCTAGATAACTTCTATTAATTTGTACCCCTAAATATAAATTTACCTACATGGGTGATACCCCTGCATTTATCAGTTTAAGTTGGATTTTTAACAACCAACAATTCAGCCCAAACCCAAAAGAAAGTACCCCCATAATGGACCCCACCCCATTTTGAAGTTCACCACTAACACCGTACCCACACCCCCAACAAAAGCGCACATAAAACAATTCTCCCTACTTCCCCCTCCCCATTCACCTATGTTTATACCATGCCCGATCTAACTTCCTTTTAAAACATAACCCCCTTTTCTAAACGCCCCCGCCTCTCCCCCCCAACCCCCCACGCCCCCCAGTTTACCCCCCCCCACACCAGGCGTTCTTAAAATACCAAATCTGCGCACCAAAAAAACCTAAGGGTTTCTTATCCCTCCCCCTCCCCTTCACCCCCACCCTCTCATCCCCCCGGTCCCCCCCCCCCCCCACCCATCTTCTCCCCCCTCCCCCCCCCCCCTTACTCCCCGACCCCCCTCCAGTACATGTCCCCCCTAAAAATTTGACTACAAAATCAAAACGACCCCCCCCCCCCCCCCCCCCCCCCCCCTCCCCCCCCCCCCCCCCTCCCCCCCCCCCCCCCCCCCCCCCCCTCCTTCCCTGCCACCCCAAACCCAGTTCCCCATCCCCATAAACCCCCCACCCCAACCACCCCCATCACTCCCCCCACCAACCCAAACACCTCTTCAATCCCCCCCCCCCCAACCACCCCCCCCAAATGCCAAAAGCCCCCATTCCCCCCCCACTCCCTGCCAAAGTTCACTTCTCCCCCCCCACCATTTACCAAGACACCAACACCTCCCCCACCACCCCCCCCCCCCCCCCACCCCCCCCACGAACTCTCCTTCACACTAAAAACCCCCAAAACATCACCCCCCACCCCCTTATAACCCTTCTTCTTATTATGTTACCCCCCTCCCCCCCCCACCCATCATCCCCCTAAACCACCCCCCTACCCCCTCCCCCAATACATTCACCCCCCCCACCCTTAAAGCATCCCCCCCCACTCCCCCACCCGCCCCCCCCCCCCCCCCCCCCCCCCCCCCCCCCCCCCCCCCACCGCCCAAAAAACCCCCCCCCCAACCCCCCCCCCCCACCCCCCTAAATGACCCCCACTCGCCCCCCCCCAACCCCAATAACCCCCCCCCCCACCCCAACCCCCACCATAATGACCCCCCCCCCCCATCCAGGGTGTACACAATTCCCACCCCCCCCCCACCCACAAACCCCCCCACCCCCCCCCCCCATAACCCCCCCCGCCCACCTCCGCCTACCCCACCCCCCCTCACCACCCCCCCCCCACCCCCCCACCCTCCGCCCCCCCACCCCCCCCCCCCATAAGGGTACAATAATAATACAAAAAATAATACCCCCCAAATACAGGAAACCAACAATACCCACCCTCCCCCCCCCCCCCATTTAACCCCAAACATTTACAACCAACCCCATATTAAAATATAATGATAACCCCATTGACGTTGGAAGACCAATCAGAACTAGTAACGAACAACTTAATAAAAAAAAAAAAGGCTGGATCAAAAAATAAAGCAAATAATACACTGGATAAACTCCAACCAAGCATTTTCAAATTTAAATCGCCACAAATAATAACCAAAAAAAGTTATAATTATATTCGAATATTACAATTTTTATTTAACGTGCTTTTATATTAATAAACTTGATAAATTACTCACGAATTAAATCTACCTAAAAGTTATTTTTTATCAATATTTCTATTTCTAACATTTATTCAACAAAAAAAGCAAAATTTATAATATCTACAAAGATTAGATTCTGTAATAATTAGAAGTTGGGGTAGGGTAAATAAATAAACAAACCTAATATACGAATTATTTCAATGCCCATAAAAAATAATCAAAATACATTAGATCAAAAAGCAATATTCCAAAATCATCACTAGAAAATGAAAAAAATAACAATAAATAAACTTAATCACAATATTATATAATTTATACTAAATTTCTAAACATACCTTTTCATAATACATAAATTCAGCTATCGTTTAATATAGAACCATCCTATATTATTAACTATTACAAAAAATTTTACCTACAACCTCAATCGCTATATAAAAAAAAAAAATAAACAAACACCAAAAAAAAGTTTTTAAATAAATCCACTAACACAATCCGATCGTACATTTGCTCAATTAAACAACAATAATAACTATAAAAAAATTAACCAACAACCCCCTTAATAAAAATATATATTAAATCTTACGTAAAATCACAATTCTATAATAAAAACAAATAAATATCATATAAAAAAAATATAACTAAAACATAAATAAAAATATGCATAGTAAAAAACCCACAAACGAACAGCAAAGGTTTTAAAACCCAGAAACAACGTCACCAGGAGGGGGGGGGGGGGGGGGGGGAAAAAAACATATATTAAAAAAAACTACTATAAATCAACCAAAATACATTAGTAACAAATATTATTATTAAGATTTAGCTTTATACAAAGCCTATGCACATCTAATAAAAAATTGGCCCACATTCCGTACAACAAAATTTTGACAAAAATCAAAAAACTCAATAAAATTAAAAACTACATTTACGTCCCTGAAAATTTTCATCATGATAATTACTAACCCTATAATATTTTTTAAAAATCTCATAAAAAAAAAAAAACATATAATTCCTTTAACATTAAATATTCTAAATATAAAAAATTTACATATATAAAACATATAATATATTGTTATGCTCAAATCACTTAGTTAGCTTACATAGTGCTTACCCGTATAACTATAATAACCATATAATCCGGGGATAAAGAAATATTAACTTGATAAATACCATTATTGGCAACACCTATATCTATTCTTGCTCAAAACCTATCACGTATATAAATCATTTACATTACGTCTGGCAGATGATAGCGGGCGGCCCGAGCCAGTATTGAATACAACGGCATAAGGTCAAGACTATATTAACGAAAACGGACCAGGGTTTGAGCAGGTCACCTATATCGTTCTAACTGTTATGTTTGTTAATAAAACCTCGCCTATACAACCAAGGAGGCAGCGCGCCAGGGTGATAAGCGCCACGTTTTGGCGGGAACACGGACCCATACGGCGCTGCCCGCGCGACAGGACAACGTCAAAAAAGAAAGTGGGTATGTCTAGCTCGTACCTACAGTATTGGTTGTAATGTGCGCAAGCTCTAAATATACCCACAGCGCCCATACCCCATGCGGGACACCACATAATCACTATTGCACCAGCTTTCCGAACTCTTCTTCGAAAAACTCTAAATCCATAGCCCCCTTCAACCTACAACAGAAACCACCGGCCCTAGAGCGGAAAGATACATACCCCCCGATATTTTATATGCCACCAATCCTCCCCTCCACTGTTCGTATCACCCCCCCCCCCCCCAAACTATGTCCCATAGCGTCACGTAAGATTTGAAACTCCCTACAATGGCTATTTTTTCGCCAATTCTTCATTCCCCAACTTTCACATGCACCTTCCTTCAGTCTTCCCTAACTATTTCTTCCCCTCCCCCCCCACACCCCCCCCCCCCTAATATAAAATTAACCACTATTTTATACTACACCCGATGACTAACTTCAATTTACCATTTTACACAATACCATACACCCACACACCCCACGTATTTCATCGTCATCACTCCCCTCGCACAAAAAACAATCCGCCTTCTTTTAAAAATCCATTAGTAAACCTAAGTCCGTTATCGATTTTTATATTTCCTCTTTAACCTCAAGTATTCTTTTTTTAAAGAGATCATTAAACTATATACTTACTTATCTAACAGTTCACTCTGCGTAATACATACAACCACCACGCTACATCCCAGCAACACTCATGAGTCATCACCGCCACGTCAAAAAGCAATACCCGGTTCCTTAAAAAACTCTTAGTAAGTTTAAGTAACCTAAGGCCGCCTATAACCACAGATGGCATCGCCTGACACGTCACCACATCTACTAAATAATATGAATCTAAAATCATATGCAAAAATACAAAACCACACCAAAAAAAAAACACAAAAAAAACAAATCCACCATATCCCACCCCGCCCAGTACATCGTCAACCACGCCCAGCCAAAAAAGACACTCAAAACCCCTTCTTAGTACACCACATTATCGATTTTGTTATATTTTATAATACATATATTGTATGGTAATACCATGTATGTTTATATATACCCAACAGTGTAGTTAATTTAATGGGTTTGTGTTTGTGTTACATCGTTTGGGAGTCCCTCGCCCGTAGTCGAGTTTTTTGGCACTTTAAAATGGTCTTTTTTTTGTATGTGTATGGGGTTTTAGTTTGTGGGGTGTTATTAATAGTACCTTTGTTTGTTTTTGGTCTGTTGTCCGATTGTTCTGGTATTGTGGGGTATTTCTGTATTGTTTGTTATACATGTTTAAACTTTTTTACCCCATTCGTTGACTGAAAATTTATTGCTATATGATTTGTCATAACGTTGTGGATGGCGGTGTTGCCAGAATGATAAGTATTGAATAAAAATTTGCTGGTAATGAGTAGTGTGTAGGAAATTTGTTCAGTCATACGGATGTTCATGCAACATAAACAGGGCAATCCACATAGGACGTCAGGTAACTCACGTATGTTAGGATATATGGTCAATGAGGATTTTGAAACGGCCCGTTGAGGTTTTCTTAACCATTTATTGTGAGACGAAACAGTGATCAAAATTGGCGAGCTAGGTACGCCCATATTTGGTTAGGCACTTTGATCAGTCATCTGGGTCACAGTAAAACTTTTCAATACTGCATATCAGTGGGCCAGGCTGAGATCGAGTAATTACAATGGTCGGGTCTTGAGTCCAGGTAGACCTATGGAAAAGGTCTGCTGTAAGATACCTAGACGAGGAGACAAGAACATCACAACCATAACCTGTGGAGACATACTGGAGACCAACCCCAGACATGTAATGAGATCCAGGGGAAAATAGCTCCTATGGAGTTTGACTCATGCAAGTGGTAAGGGCACGGTTTGCGAAGTATTAATAATGTCCTGGGGGGAATCCACACTTATAAGAGGGAGATACAAGGGGGATATTCGGGAAGTTTTTGGTTCATTGTAACCATGGTAGCAAGTAATGAGTGTACCACCTTGTGGCGCCCTGGAACGTTATGAAATCATATGCAAGAGGAAAGTGGTGCCCGATAACAAATGCAGGGACATGGGTGTAGCGGGTGGCTGCAACATCTCCTGGATGAGGCTTTCGCAGACGGGCTATGGACACGAAATCGGTTAGGGGGGAATCGATCAGCAAAGGGAATGAATGCTGTTAATATGTGGCGGGTCTGGTTCATGGTAGGACGCGGCAATATCACATGGGGCCTGGATGTGATGCAAGGTACAGTAGATGTGGCCTGTGTCTCCGAATACAACGATTAGGGCTATAAGGAGGGTAAGTGTCCCGAGCGTGACAGAATTATGAAAGCGTTTGATACGGGGCTGGGGGAGCTTCTATACGTTCGCCCATACCAAGAATGGCTCCCTCCACTAGTGGTTTTGGTGGGGGACGGCGGGGGGGGCCAAGCAGGGGGTATTAAGTCATGGTGGCCAGTCCAGCGCTTGTATAGACCAGTGGCTCATGGGTAGGGAGCTGCAGGTTCGAAAGGAGTGGTGTCGACGAGACTAGTGGGGGGTGGCGCGAAGGACAGGAAAGTGAGGTGGGTGGGGTACAAGAAGGTTTGTAGCCCCTTGCGTGATGATAGGCGGACGAGGGGTTTTTATATAGTGGGTAACGATATTGGGTAGAGGGTTAGGCGGGACGCTATCATGGGATCAGGGACTTTACCTGGGGTGGGGTGAGTGTGGGAGGCATGGAGTATCTGGTTGGATCAAATTATTCAACGAGGCTAAGCGAGCTGAAGCGACTCAAAACGCTACCGAATTGTGTGACTAGGGTTGGGAGATTAATCATTTTTTTGTGCACAAACATAGGCTAATTATAGAGTGTCTCTAGGTGAGCGACTATACCGTCAACATGAAAATAATTATGTTTGCTCAAATACAATTATTCACATACGGGGCATACGGGTCGTCACCACACACATCACAGGTTAGACATTTGTAAACACAATATACGAATGCAAGTTACTATAATCATCATTAAACAGCATACTCTAATATTGTCTTTAAAAATGGATGTACAAATCTGATAGGAAAATTTAAATAGTACATTCTTTGACATGTAATTGACAATAGAGTACATGCAAAGTCTTAAAAACTACATGGGGACGGATTCCAGGACATATCGCTACAATGGGCTATTTCGGGAGCGCGTAAAAGTACACCACAATCTTAGAAACATCGCCCTGTTGATACTAGAACTATATTGGCTAGTCCTCTACAGCCGCATTTTCTTATCATAAATCATAGACTTCATTTGCTCTGAGAAAGTACAAGCAATATAATGCTAATTAATAACTAATATGCTTCATAAGGTACAATACATTATTAATAATTGTGGCTGTTTAGTAAACTAACGGCCCTTATATTAACTACTCAGTTCTCCTCTATCATCTTAAAAAAACGAACAGAAGAAGATGACAACAAAGCACGATAGTGTGTACATATAAAGTAAGTACAGATGTGCTAATCTATTGTAGAAATATAGGTGTGTTATGACTCTGTAATTATAGAAATATAGGACAGAAGTATTAGTTGGAGTCATGTGGGCATCTAGACAAAATGTCAGCCATCACATTATCCGCGCACCACGGATAGTACCTCGTAGTTACTGTGAAGTGAAAAGTGGATAGATAGTAGGTTCTATTAGCATATCGAGTATGGATCTTCGAACTCTCTTCAAATTTTCTTTGTGTCTGAATAGCTGTAAGAGCTTTCTGATCAGTCTCTAGAATGAAATGTGCGCCCAGGAGGAATCTTTGTAGCTTTAGAATTGACCAAACCATCGCTAACAACTTACACGGTCTAAAAACCGAGTAGTTTCTCCTCTCCACTGCCGCATTTAGTTTCTAGAAATGTAATAACAGGGATGCAGGAGTTTATTTGACATATTCTCTGCGATCCAGTGACTTGCTCCTAATCCCATGTGGATATGTAAAAGCGATCACTCCTGGCTAAGAACAAATCAGTTCCTATCTCAAGAGTAGGTTAATCTTCAAGATATGCGAGGTTAGAGAATGAAAAATATATTCTAATAGATTTGGTCTAATGAAGGGATTTTGGCATTCTTCACGACCAACACGCCCGACCAGTGATCTAGCGCGAACCTTTCTTTCAAACTCAACTTTGTTGAGAGAGCTTGATGAGGTTGCTCATAGATCATCGTTAAGAGATTAATAATTCGGAACTAATATCTACCTATAAAAGTTTGAGATTCTATTAAAGCTCTAGGTCGAGTTGACTACTCCTAAGATGTGTTTGCTTTCGTATTTTTAGGAACAAGAGACCTAGAGTGATCTGTTCTCACGTATTTGTTGGATGCTACATTGTGCGTACCTTCTGTCTTCAGAGATGAACCTCATCGACCATCTTACACCGAACTGACCCGCAGGGAAGATCAGGAGAGTTTCACTCCAAAACGCCAACATGAGAAAAAAAAAAAAAAGCTTTAGACGGTTTTGCTGTCAAAATTATCTCTCACGTCGGAGTGTGGAATGGTCTCTACCATACTCCCGTATGATAATAGTGATCTTCCAGGGTAATCGATGAAGGAGACTAAGATAGTCATTCTAAGTAAAAAAATGTCTGCCGAATGACCATTCCGAAAACGATGTGAGACAGGAATTCGACGCATATCAAATGCGATAACCGGGCGAAAAAAGATGGCGCAGGGGGGGCGTTTTATCATGGAGATGTGACCAAAAAAGGTCATTTAAAAACATTTAAAAAAAAAATACTTTTTCCATTGAAATAAGACCCCTAGGTGTAAGAAAAAAAAGTCGAAAAGCAGTAAGAAAAGGTTTTTGGGGCAATTATGCTCTTGCTAAAAAAAGGTGGCAAACTTAGCTCGCTACAATAATAACCTTTTAGACCCAAACATAGTCCTAAAGTTTTTTAGTGAAAGAAAAAAAACTAGGGGGTGGGGGGGAAAATTAAGAAAGTGTTCTTAAAAAATTCAGCTAGAAAATCTTCTAAAAACCCTAAACAATAGGGCCCATCGGTTTTCACCAGTCCGAAGTCGAACTTTTAGTGAAACCTGGATTCAAATTTATGCCGTTTTTTTAGCGATAAACGGCAAAAAAATGATTCGTAAGTTATTGTTCTTATTCCTTTCTTCCGGACACACCTGTAAAACCATGGAAAAAGAAGGAAATATGGTGAGATGTCCCCGATGGGTTCCAAGGTTATGTCGATTAAATGAATTTGAATTTGAATCATTTTCAATTCCAATTTCCTTTTTTCCACTTGCGGGGGGGAAACTGAAAAAAAGTGTAATTTTAGGGAAATAGGATTAAAACGGGGCCCGCCTAACCCCTTAATTTGGGGAATTTTATTGTCGGTTTAAAAAAGAAAATTATGTTCATGTTTCTTCTATGGGGACATCTTGTTTTGTGTTCAAGGGTCCCAGGAAATGTCCAGTGGAGGGAGGGGAAAAATAACCTTTTCCTGAAATGTTTATTGGTAAACATCGACGAGAAACCTTGGGTTTCGATGTTTTTTTCGTCCACAAACCAGAAAAAGATTAGGAGAAAACAAAAAGGGAAAAAAAAAAAAAACGTTTTTTCCAAGATTTCCCGTGGAAAATGTTAAAATGGGAAAAAAAAACAAACCCCAACTGGAAAAGGGGAAAGGTTACAGGATTTGGGACATCAGAAGAAGGTTAGCCTTTCCTCATTTTTTCTGAATTGGGGTGGGGGACAGGAGTAACAGGGGGATATGAAATAAATGACCGTGAGGTTGCAGGGGGAGCAATCAAAATTTTCCGTTTGCCTGGGGAAAAAAAAAAAATAGGCAGCAAAAAAAAAAATTTTTAGGTCCGGGGGACGTTCGTTGGGTTGGAAATTTTCCGGGAAAAAGGCATGTTTTTTATGTGGGAAAGGTTTTTTATGCTTTTCCTTTTCATCGCATATATCGACCCCCCACATTTAAGTCAAAAACATCGATGGAAAAATTCCGAGAAAGGGGGGGGGACTATTGCATTACGGGGACCTTTCCATGACCAATTGCAAAGATAATGGGAAAGTCTATTTTTTCCCTTACTGGGGGGAAAGTTAGAGGGGGACGAATGCGCTTTTTGTTTTGGTCCCACACTGGGGAAACAAAAAAAAGTTGGGTTTCGTAGGGAGGGACATCTATTTCTTTGTTTAAAGGCAAAAAAAAAAAAGACTTGTTCTTGCCTTTTTTCTCTTTATAAAAAGCAATTTTTGGAATGAAAAGCAGTTTTTTTGGCTAGCCTTTAACATGCCTTCCAATGATTGGTTTCTTTTGATCTAAGGGGGTAGGCCCAAAAATGAACGGACCCCCATGACAATGGGGATTTGAGTTTTTTGCATCGCTATAAATTTTCTGCCTAGTTAAAATCTCGGGCTTGCCCCTGTTGGTAAGAATTTCGTGCAGGACAAAATAAAAACAAAAAAAAAGGGTGATTATGGGGTCACATTTTAGGGGGGCCCAGTCGTGGATAAATTTTTTATGCCGCCAAAGTGATCAAGGTTGCCCAAAGAGCAAAAAATTATACTCATATGAGGATTGATTTTCACATTAGTAATCGGACAGGGATGAGGGTCCCGGAACTTGAAAAAAACCCCTAGGGCCGTGGACGTATCTTATAGGCAAGTGGCGGGGCCAGAAAAGTCCTGGGGTTCATTATCTTTTCTCTAAGGGAAAAAAGAAGGGGCCCCTGTCCAATCCTTGGAGGAATGAAAAAACCTTTCCGTTAAAATTCTTAAAACCAAGCAAAGTCTGGAGATCATTTAGGGGAAACCACTCTACTGAAAACCCATTTAACTTAGGCTCGTTTAATGGTGAGGGGAAATCAGATGTCCTCAAACTAAAAAAAAAACCCTGTTTTTTGGACTATTTGGAGTTGGACGTGTGACATCTGAGTCTGAGGTAGAACCAAAAAATCCTTTAACTTTTCTGTGGGTGAATGGGAAACGGTTTAAGCGAGAACGGATTTCAAAAAAGTCTATGAATTTCACCAAAGCAGGCATCTAGCGACATTAGTAGAGATAACCCATTTTGCCCTGAAGGGTTCAAGAAATGGCCAGTTTTCAAGTGCACGCTGGCCAAGATGGTTAAGGGGACCATTTAACCCAAAGATGGCCCCCACTGGAACAAAATACACCCAAATAAGGAAAAAAGGGCCAATATATTTTTTTCTAGAATTACTTGCAAGTAGCATGAACCTCTGTTGCTGGAATAGCCCAATACGTCCGGGGGGGGGGGAACCCTGGAAAGAGGATAGACGCCAGCATGTCAAACCCCCCCTCTAGCCCAATTGCGATATTTTTATGATTTTTGTCATGATCGAGAAGGGCCGGGGAAAAATAAGGGAATGCCTTTGGGGCCAAAAAATTGAGCCTGGTGAATTTGGAAAGAAACCGAGATCGGCACCCACATGTTTAAGGCATGGCGGTCCCTGGAAGGATTCTATGGTCTCCTTTGCCCGCAATTTACAACTAATGTAAACCCGGAATGAATGCAATGTGTACGGCGCGCAAAGACAAGTTCGAAGGGGAGAAAATCCTGTGTGTTCATTAGGGGACTTTCTCTATAGGCAAAAGAGAGCCGCGGGTAAAACCCTTTTGGGCCTTAGTCCCCAATCTGAAGGATGATCTTCAGTTGGGGGGGCATCTTACCACGAGCAAGCCAAAGTCTTGAGCGTTCTATTTATTGGACGCTCAACTAACCCATTAGACAATAGGGATGGTAGATACTACTGAGAGATCGTTCAATATGTAAGGTAGACATTACCTGTGACATAGTGTCAGATATGAGTTGAGTGCCATGGTCTGACAATATTTCTCTGGGGAACCCCTCTGGCCGACTTGACCTTAAAAGGGCCAATAATATCTATGGCCATTTTCTGAAACGGCCGAATAGGAATGTCAGCAGCCTGGATAGGCGCAGCATGTCGTGGTCCTCTAGATTTGACCTCCTGACATACCTTGCATGATCGGCAGTAAATACGAATGTCCTTATTGACAAAAGGCCAAAAGAAAGCCGCAAGGACTCTCGACTTCGTACGGGCAAAACCCATATGTCCAGCACATTGCGAGTCATGAGCATGTTGTAATATTTGGACTCTCATGCTCTTGGGAACAAGAATTTGCGAATGTGCCGACGTAGTCGAATCTTGTACCATACGTACAAGTACGCCGTTTCTCATTGCAATCCAAGATTTTCTATTTGTATCCTGATTCGGATCACCTTTCTTCGCAAGAACGAAGAATTTTTTTAAAGAAGGATCTTCTTCTTGCAATTTTATGAAAGAGTCACGAGTAATTACTAAGTGACTATCTTGGCTATCAACTTCATTATCACTATTCAGTGAAGTTTCGGGTGTTTGTAGAGCTTGTGCTCTTGTAACTACTGCATTTGTAGCTTGCATGTTATTATCTTCCCAAGCAGCAATCTGCTGTGGGGTACACTCCCTAACTCCGTGAATACGACCAATAATAAGGTCCGCAATAGGATTAGGTAAGAGACAAGCATGCACATCTCCAGTAAAGAAAGGAGTGGCAATGCGAATTACAGCAGTAGGATATTTTTCTAGAGTGCCGCCAAATGTGACACATTTAATAACCCTTCCTGTAGCACAAGATGGATCTACAAGCGATTGTCTAACACCAATAGTGGTGCATCCGGAATCGAAAAGTAGTGAGACCGGAGTATCATTAACAAGACCCTTATGTAGAATTAAAGAACCCCTCCCGTCATGCGCAACAGCAGCAGGAAGAGCGGGAAGTGGGTGACCACAACTCAAAGTAGTTATGGTACCCGGTTCGAATAAAGTACTGCATTGGGGGCATTTGTTTGCTCTCTCAAAGTCAAAAGCAGAACTAGTGACAGCGTCAAAGTTTTTACTATCAACAACATGATTACAGGCTCCCTCAGTTTCCTGTTGTACAACATTAGCCTGCTGATATCTCTTTTTTTTTGTGTTGAGATCTACCCCGACTATTATTACCTCTGAAGTTATCAGAGTTATTATTATCTCTGCAGTTATTATTGTCTCTATTGTAATTGTTATACTGGTTCGAATTCCAGTTTCCACGATTACTATCATGTTCACATTGATGCGAACATCTTTTGTTTTTGGTTCTGAGGTCTTCGGCAGGAATAACCTCTATTACCATATCCTCTTTTGAAATGCTTATAATTATTAGGGTGATAGTAACGACCACTATCAGGTTGTCTCCAATTCTTCGAAGAAGAATCACCATGAAATTGGTTTCCATGATTTTGACAGAAATTACCGCTGCCCTTTCTATCAAAATTTTGTTGGGATCTACGAGCAAAGTTTTGACCATACGGAGCTGCCGAAGCAACTGGTAAACCTTCTTTCACCTTAGAGTTACCCATGGTTATGTGTGGGTGCGCAGTTACGTATTGGCAACAGAAATCTTCCATTTCTTTTATTGTTTTAGGTTTACGTTCATGAAGGAAAGCAAGGAAAGACTCATTGACAGACGACATGACTTTGTCTCTAAGTATTAAGTCCATAAGTCCTTCATAAGTTTTTTCCGTCTTAGATAGTTCAACCCATCGTGAGAAAAGTAATGCGTATTCTTGCAATAAACTCGGAGAATTCAACTCCATTTTCAGGTAACATGTTTTTAAATTGTAGACGATAGCCGTCTTCGTTAAGCTGATATTTCTTTAACAAAGCGGCCCTGACAACCTCATAATTGCTCTTGTCAGGTTCATCCACCATATTTAATATACTTAGAGCTTTACCTGTCAGTATCCCTGATAACTGATAAACATATTTTGCTTTGTCTATGTTATGAGCTGTACATGCTTGTTCAAATCTGTCCAGATAGAACATTATGTCATCACTGGAAGGACTAAATGTTGGTAACTTAATCTTAAAAGTATCATTATTAGCCTTCCCAGAAGATGAACCCTTGTTTGAATCATTACCATTACTCATGCTCGTCAATTTCAATTTCTCCAACTCTAAAGCTAAGAGTTTTTTCTTCATGTTCCATTTTTGCTTTCCTCTCATCAGACTCTCTTTGTAACTTCCTTTCTTCAGCTTGAGCCTGCATTTGAAGTCTTTCATTTTCAGCTTCTTTTTCAAGTCTTTTATTTTCAGCTTCTTTTTCAAGTCTTTTATTCTCAGCTCTTTTTCAAGTCTTTTATTCTCAGCTTCTTTTTTCAAGTCTTTTATTCTCAGCTTCTTTTTCAAGTCTTTTATTCTCAGCTCTAGCTGTAGCTGTAGCTTTTCTTTCCTCAGCTTCTGAAACATAATGAGTCCAAAACCTGGAATAATTAACTAATTTATTTCAAACCTAAGTGTAACAAGTCTTAATTAAGCACTTGTATATTCACATCACATTATATCCCAGTCTCTGTGGGAAACAAGTCTCCAATCAAAGAACTTGTATATGAAAATATCAGCACTCAAATCTTTGATCATAAGTGCACTTCTCATTCAATAGTGCACGACACTATTCATCATTCATTTATCATCAGTATAGTAGTAACAGTGCATTAGCATAGCCCATTAACTAATTACTATAACTGTAAACAATGACTATGTAAACAAATGCAGAATGTAAACATTGAAAATGTAAACAAATGAAAATGTAAAACAAAATAACAATGTAAACAATGTAAAACAAACACAAACAATGTAAACAAAAACATTCAAATAACAAATTCAGCTTCAAAAAAAAATTAAAAAAATTTCGCAGACTAAAAAAATAAACTAAAGCGAAAATTAAAGCAGGTAGGTGGAAATTAATGAAATATCATTATCAAAAAAAAAATGTTGTGACACGATATATCTGCGATAGAATTAAAACAAAAATTAACCATGGGGGGCTCATGGGAACCCCACAGTTTAGTGAAATAATATAAAAAAAAGAAAAAAATGTTGTATGAAACTAAATATATAGTATACTCTCACAAGAGTAGTGCTAGGCTCTAAACACAAAACACATACAAACAAAAATCCACAAAAAAAAAAAACTAAAAGAATGTTGGCAAAAATAATAACCGGAAACGAAAAAAACAATATAAAAAATAAAAAATAGGTCAATCACTAACACATAAACATAAAAAGAAATAGCAAACAACAGGGTCCGGCTTAGGCTCTGTTGTAGCAAATTTAACCCCCAGTATCGGGAAAGTTTCGGCAAAAATTTTGCAAACGATGCTCGTAGACTAAAGAGAAAACGCTCTAACCATTAGACGGGGAAGTCTTAACTGACGGAACCTATGATTGGGGGGGGGGGGGGACGTGGGCATAAATCTATAAAGGGACAATGGGGACACACCACCCCCAAACCGAGAAAAACCCCGCCTTTGAAAAATCTGAAAAATAAAACTCAAATAATAAATACTAAAAAAATATACCTAAAAAAAACATTATGGGAATTCAGCAGTAAAAAAAAATTACGAGTAAAAAGGATTTAATTATCCGGGCACAGGAACAGACATGGAATTTACCAGAGTGATTCAGCAGAAAGTAATAAGGGGGCACCCACAGTTTTTTCCATTTTTACAAATTACAATACAAAAATCCACTTTTAAAATCTTAAAGAATGTTCATTCAGGGCTTTATTAAAATTCGTTTAAAAACACTCCAGCAGAAGAAAATAAAACAGATGGGTCAAATCGAACCCCACTGAATGTGTTCCCAATCAAACGTCCTAAAAAGAGCGAGAAGCCTCCCAATCCAATAACCTTGATGGGACTATCAACCATGAAACTTTGCTGATCCACTTTCGCCTACAATCCTTGTATCGATATGGTAACTCATGGGAGAAGCTTTCTTGAAATATTGTAGTTGTGTTGGAATTGGTGTTGTTGTGTTTCGGCCCCACGTCGGTAAACTTTGACCTTTCTAAGCTCCTTGTAATCCAAAAAGTTAAGTTTGATTGGAAAAAATTTCGGTATTTTTACCTCGGGGCCTTCTTCTTCAGAAAAAACAAAAACCCGTTTCAAAACACGGGGCACTTCCAACATTCATTCAAACGCTTCATCACATTCAAAAAAATCGGGGAACTGAAACCACTGTTTTCCGATGACTTGAGAAAAACCTAGTTGGCAAAATGGACTTGCTTTTTCAAAAGCTTCTGAATCAAAACTTGCTTGGGGTTGGACTTTGTGTCGTAAAAAAGGATAACGCAGGTTCTCCGAAAGTTATCCCGGGCAAAAACACAATTTACTTGACTTGCTAAAAAAAAACGCCGGGTTACTGTCACTAACAATAATTCTTGTTTCCAAATTCTTTTTGTTTCAAAAAAAGTTGAAAATTTTGATACTTTTTTACCTCCGTCGAGTTGGGGGCAAACGCCCGGGAGTTATTTACTTTGAAAAAAACTTGAAAAGTCACTAAAAAATGAATTTTTTGAAAATTGTTGAAGGGTCCACCGTGACTGTATGCTATAAAGGGTGCAAGATCAATGTTAACATTTCTTGGAAGAAATGGTTGACTGATGAAATTTTCTTGCGGAAGGTGCCTAATGAATAGAGTTCTTGTTTTGACCCCTGTCGTGAAGTACTGGACTAAGGGTTAAGGTTCGTATCCCCAGATGTTTGTTTGCTTTGGTACCAGTAGAATGGCCAACCAAATTGCGGATTGCCAGGCGCCAAGGGTAATGGGACCACGTTGCATTTGGGATGCCAGGCATGGCTACTGCAATGAACCCAGATGGGGCAATTTGTGATGTATGGGTGTTCTAGGTTTTGTTTGGTTGTAGTGAAATGTTGTAACCCGCATCCGAATATGGGTATGGCCCGCAGGTCACAAACCAAGATGTTGTTTGATGGAGTCAAAAATTTCCATGCAACAATAACAGGGCAAATGTCCACATAGGACGTCAGTAAACTCACGACGTATATAAAGTCAAATGAGTCCCTTGAAAAAAATACAGCCGCTAGTTGACGTTTTTCTTCTCATTTATTTTTATTGTGGACGCCACAGTGACAAAAATGGGTTACGCAAATGTGTAGGGCACAATCAAACAGTACCAGTCATTATCACAGCAACATTCAATTACAGCAAATAAACGGTAGGGACAGCATTACAATGATGAGTCAGATGCATCAGATGTTATATTTCATAGTGCTGTAAAATGTAGTCCAGGAATGAACAAACTCCATCCTTTTCTATAACAGCCAGGAGATAACCAGATGTATGAGATCAGTTTTCACTTCTCCTTAGTTTTTGGGGGATACTTTTCACTTCAGCAAGACAGACACGTCTTGCCGAAAGTATAAATAATGTCCCTCAAGAAAATATTCCTCTAGATAATAAAAAGGTTTATTCTTAATAAAAACCTAGTTTCATTTAAAAGGCTACCGTCCCAAAGTAGCAAAGTAATGGTCCCCATTGGGTACCTGCATTCATAAAACCCGATGCAAGTTTTACAACAAACCATTGCAGCGGTTACACATGTGAGAGAAGCTGGGAAAAAAAATAAAAAAACATCTCTCGTGGACGACGTGACCGACTTTTCCGCGGAGACAGGCTATGAATCGAAAAATCGCTTTTTCACGACCCCCCCAAAAAATCAATAGAGTTTTAAAATGAAAAACATGTTTCAATTTTACCTTGCTTTCATGAAATACATACAGAAATATCTCCCCCACACGCTCCCGGCATGTGGGGCAAAATAACAACTAGAGGTTATTATCCCGAATTAAAAACGAAAATATCCATAAGAGGGGACTACAAATCCCTGACAGAACAAAAATAGGCGGAAGGATCCCCCTCTTCAAACGAAGGCCTTTTCTTTTTCGCCATTTCCCAAAAAAAATATCGCTCACTCCCACTAGTGGGGTGGGCGGAAACCGAAACCGATTTCGACCAAAAACAACAAGACAAGTCATGCGCAGTCCAAGGCCAGCGCAAAAATGAAATTTGGGGGGGGGGGACCACCCAGCTCAAAAAGTTAAACTGCATTCGATACTAAACGCGAGAGAAGACAAATGCTTTACCGAGAAAAAGTGGACTATAGGATTTCAAAGCAGTTGTTGCCTTGCGTTCGATCGGAGTATTTTGCATATTATAAATGTCACAGCCGCCGCCTGAACTACTACCTGTTCCAACATATGTATATCTACTGTCGCTTGGAGCTCTGCCAAGAAAAATTATCTTGATGGACGTGATCTAGCTTCTCTTCGAAGAGTAGGTAAGTTTAACCTGTATCATTGAAAGTGTAGCTAAGACTTAATCAGCTCACCCCGCTTCCATCCTTAGTATGGCAGATTGGAGATTAAGCGCGACACAATAGGGGCCTGTTGCAACAAGTAAGATAAGCAACCGGCTTGTAATACCTCCTTCGCCGCTTCTAAATGCGGGTAGTATACGCGCCACACGATCCCTTTCGATGTATGATTTCGTGCGAGATAGGACAAACTGACTCAAATGTCCATAGTGCCTTGACCACGCTCGTAACTGGCCTTTCAAAGCTTGTATATCGACGGACTTAGACAACGCAGATATACGCTGCGCTTGATCATGATCCGCCCGTACATGGTAACAGTAAGATGGGAAGAAGGACGACAAATTTCATATCCTCCTTCATAAGAGGACATCTTGTCTACAGAAACTGGCTGACACGCGCGAGTAAACAAGAACATTCGTGTTAGGTACGCCCGTCCCGCAGACTGACGTTCAGAATGAGATGGATGTGCTGCTATTAGAGGAAGACTAGAATGAGAGGCAGTTGGACATTTGAAGTCACTATATGTAATCGCTTCGTGAGGGTACCTGAACGCTTATACGTGACCATACCACAGTGGACCGATGCCTCACCTTACAGCGGCCCTTCATCTCGCGAATTGGTGCGTACTATGAGAACACAAGTAACAAGAGAAAAGACATGACGAAAGGTAACACCAGAAGAAATAGAAACAGCAGGGATGAGGGGCGATCACCTTGAGAGTGCGCGATTCACATAGTCCAGCCAGAATGGCTGTAAATAGGGGGGCTATTAGAATACCATCTCAGCTAGTCATTATGCTGCAATGCTCAGTAACAGAGATGAAGCATGAGAGAGGAAAGGGAGAGAGATATTGTTTAGGGATGGATGCACTTGAGAGAGTGAAGGGACGATGATAAAGAGGATCGAGATTAGGAAGTTTTCTCTTAGACTCGACCTACCCCTCATATCTTGGGAGGCGTGAGAAGACACGCGAGGGAAACAAGAAAGACGTCCGAGAATGAGAAACTGAGATGAGGAACAGTATGTGCTTGATGATGTGAGGGAGAAAATGACGTCGACATCCGATTATGAGAGGTTGGAATCGACATGGATCTGTTATAGGAGAGATTAGCGAGGAGAGAGCAGATAGGGAGTCAACCGGACGACACAGAAAGAAGTGTGAGTTAATGAGAAGGAGAACGAGGACGGAACGAATAACGACTTTTTTTTTCAAAGAAAAGTTGAGAATTGGCACGCAGGCCATTCTAGACATGATAAAAGTAAAATGATATAGCACCAACTATATTAACTATTAACTCACTTATGACAATAAATATTGATTGAAAAGTACAATCCATCGTCATTAAAAACCTACAGACTTGATATTATAATAAAAGTTAATCGGATTAGGGGGGCCATGTTAATCAGAAGACTTCATAACGTATTCGAGACAAGTCTACGATTGCTTCATGAATAGGGACTAAGGTTGTTTGCTATTAGGCTTAGGTGTGAAGACCAATTCCAAAAGTATGTGAAGGCAAGAAGTACGCTAAGACCTTTTCTTGAATAAATCAAGCCTAGGCTTGGGACAATGTGCAATTTGTTATAAACCGGCTTGAGCTGCGATCTTTCAATCGTATATTTTGAAAATCATTGGCCACAGGTATCTATCGGCGAGCATTAGTTGTGACAAGATTTTGTCGAACAAATTTAGCTTTGTTTAAACAGAAGGACGCTTGTCTTATAAAGGCTGTTTATTTGGTTGAGTTTTATTATAGATCTACACATTGAGAGTTATGGCAGTTTCGTCTAGGAGACTAGACACACTGACTCGCTCTTTTGTGGTTCGGACATTGAGCAACATCCCTAGATTCTGGGAGCAATGTGTCAAGAGTTTGCTTGCTATGTGAGATTAATAATAGTACACCATTTTCGACTGCTTCATCTAGGAAATGTTTTGATTTTTAGCTCTAAGATGGTAAACTTTCAGTTGCCGTTTTGCTTAGGTCAGTGCATTGTACTTGTGTAGTTCCAGTTTAGATGCCGCTGGTCAAAAGATGCTATACCTAGAAGTTTTATGTTCATTAACGTTTTCATAGTGAACGTTTTTCTAGATTTAGTGAGCCGTACCAATTGCCTAGTGATCTGAAGTGTTGTGCTGTCTCCTAAATTTTTGTAAATTATTGTTCATCAGTTGACTATTAACATGCAGAGAAAGATAGAGAGGAGAGACTGAGGGAAAGAAAAAAACCCGATTCGGATTTGTATGAGATGAGCACGTGAGATGCGATCTATGTCAATTGTCCGATGATCGAGAGATCTGACAAGAGACCGAAGCAAATGTAGACGAAGAAAGAGAGGAGTCAGAGTAATTTCATTTTTTAGGATTTGAGATGCTCAAAAAGGGAGTTAGCAATTGCGAGTGGCGGTAGTAGTTTCGACGATCTCGGATGGAGCAGTTTGATCGAGCTGCGCGATTTGTATAGTAATCACTATATGTAGTAATAGTTGCAAAAGTAGTAACATTAATAACAGCAGCAACAGTAAAAGTAATAATGGATGGATATGAAAATAAATTGAGAAAAGGTGATTCGTCGTACTAGGAAAAAAGACAAAGGAAAAAGAAAATAGCCAACGTTGTGACCACAAGGCCTTCGCCAGGGAAAGGGAAGAAAGTGTGAGCTAACAATAACAAAATATATAACACATAAAAATAAAATAAAAAAAATGAGTACTACCCGTAAAAGTGGCTAAGTTCTAGCATGGCCGCCGAAAAGAGCGCGCGCCACGAAAACATGCAATGTCTGCCACTTCCGAGTGTAAACATCAGAATCTAAGAAGGGAATCGAAACAAGAAATAACCCAAATATAATAATAATAATGGAGATTTAAGAGGTTATATGAGGTAGAAGAAGACAGAATGAGTAAAAGGAGGGAACAAGGAAATAAAATAAATAAATAAAAATGGTGATCGCACAGGCAAATAGGAATTTGAGTGGAAAAGGTCACCTCAGATAAATGAGTGTAGGGTGTTAAAGATCGGCTAGTTTGAGACACTCCATACGGTGAACGAGACGTTGTTCCAGCTTGACTCGGCTGGCAGTATCAGAGGTGCAGTATCTGATCACAGTGACCTAGATATCGATAAGACCTAGGTGGTCAGGACCATTAATGTGAATGATTACTGGTGTGCATTCCAACCGGGATATGTTATAGAAGTGCTGGTTGAGTCTGTCCCCAAGTCGTTCACCTATTTGGCCAATATAGGTTTATTGCAACATTTGCGTATGCTTGTATAAATGACGTTTCTTGACTCGCATGTGAAGCTTTTGGCGATGGTGAACGTGGCCTCGGGAAAAGACACCTTGCGGGTTTAGATGACATACTTACATGTCTTACATCGTGTCCGGCCACAAGGTAGTGTGTAAAGTGACTAGCAATCTCAGTTTGGACCCGAATGTGAACAAGAAACCTCCTTCAGCGTTCTTGTCGCGTCTACAGGGACAACTAGAGGTGCATCATCGCAATACCTCTCGAGCCTCAGAATACGGTTGGAGAGATACGTAAGTGGTAGAAGATGATATTTTTTGATTTCAGAAGTTGGGGGTTATGAACAGGTAAAAAATTAATTTCATTTTATCGGAAAAGTGGTTTTGTTGAGGGCTTCCTGACGGGAAATGGTGAGTGACTGAACCTGTTGAAGGCGGAGGTGAGTTTTTCTGAGAACAAGTTCCGGATAAAGTCTATTGCAGAATAAATTTCAACATTCTCATCTTAGACTAAGCATGTGAAACTCATCGTCGTCTTGGCATAAACTACAGACGGTGGCGGTGAGAAGTTAGGGAAAATGGTAGGGAGTCACGACAAGCCCGAGGATTGAGAAGAAGTATACAGAAGGCAGCTATGGGTATCAGAAGGCTTGAAGTATAACTGAGGTAATTAAGAGCCACCAGAGGTATAGACGTGATCGTTAACAGTAGTGCACCTTGAAGAAAGTTGGACAGAGCTTAACAGGACTGCCTATCTATGGGGGGAGATGATGTTAGAAAGTACACTTGAAAGTGGGGTGCAAAATTAGTGGTTGACCATAGTCAGATGAAGCGGAATAATCATCAGCATAACTGGAGACAAGATCCTGTTACGAGACCTATGCCAGATCGTCGATACATCCAGAGGTAATGCCGACAAGAATATTCGTCTAACCATATCATGATGCTATCCAAAGATGGACCCATGAAGAGGTCAGGAATAGTTAGGATGATCCCATTTCTTAGGTATCATATAGCAAACTCGCTGATTTTACGTAGAAGAAACTGACCAGTTAGACATTTAAATGGAACTGAGTTCAAGAACCAGTACAGCAGAAGACGGACACTGAAGAGTATATGCTGGTATGACTAGAGTTGCAGCGATATATGCGCCTATTAGTTATGAGAAAAAAAACGAAAAAAGATGGAGACGAATCAGAGTGAGGGGAATGGAGAAAAGGTATGCAGGCGAATAGAGTCTAACGAAGAACTATACGAGAGTAAAAGGACTCAGAACTAGGTGCGGATCGCCAAGAGTCGGACAGAGAAAAGGTAGTCTGTATGAAGAGCTAGCGGTCGTATTTTTAAAGAAGGAAAGTCGGATAACTGTTCGTCAAGAAGGAAAATGCTAAGGAAATAAGGCTCATCGAGTGAAGGTCGGACTAATATGTGGTTTCAAGTGGGGGCAGGCAATTTTAGCTTAAAAAGTTAATAGTAATAAGAGTGGTTGGGAGAAGGGGATAAAAGGAGCAGCGTAGAAGTGTATGTAGATACAAACCCGGTACGAGGTTTAGTAAAGTAACCAGTTGGGGCTGTTATTGAGTTCAATGGATAGTAGTAATAACTGTTAACAGTAGTTTTAAAAGAAGTTTAATGGGGAGCTGTTATGAGTAACATAACTGTAGTAGTAGTGGTACGTGCAGTCTAGTAGTTTTTAGAAGTGAGTAATAGTAGTTGTTTTTTAGGTATTATTATTATTGTTAATTAGCAACCAGCAGTTAGCTAGAAGTAGTAGACAATAGTTGTAGGAGTAGTAACAGCATGGCAATTTAGATAGTAACAGTTGTCGAGGGTGGCGAAGCTAGCAGAATAATCCAAAACCTTTGTTCAGCAAAAAACTGGGGGGACTCCTTAGTCAGAAGACGTTCCTGGCTTTTTCTTGACCAGCGCTTCCTCTTGAATCAGATCATAACAGTAGGGTTGAGAACAACCATACAAGAGTTCCTCCCCTCATGATGCATAACTGTAAATATATAAAGTTCTAGGCCATCTGGAGTAATTTACCGTTAGTCGTTCTAGCGGTACGAGGTTAGTCATCTTATCTACTTTATCAACAGATTGTAATGAGAGATTGCCTCCCCTGCATTTCAGCAATGAGGAGCAGTAGTTAGTCCAACACTGGGCCAAACACTCTAGAGCCATCTAATATGGGTCTTCATTGTCGTTTAGGTGATCTACCTTCGGTATTATAGTTTACTCTTGGCAGAGTTGTACGTTTGATAAAAGGAATAATGATGCCACTAGGGTATCTTTTGGGACACTGTACTCTTGAGGATAGAAGCGCATCATTGTTGCCATTAACTATTCTAAAGCATTGTATCTGGCCTATGATTTCTCTTGGCAGAGTTTATTAGGGAGATAGGTTGTATGATGCTAAGTGCATTGTATCTAAGTGAGTAGGACGCTATGATATTTCAGACAGTCAAGAGATACAATGCCTGCGTTGTACGGGCAGGGCCGCAAATGTTAACTTATTTCTGATCCGCCGGCCTTTTTGATGGGTAAGAGAATTAAGAAATTATTAATCTTCAGCTCATTCAAGCCCCCAGACCTGATTTAGAACTCAGTGGAATTCTTGATTATTGTGCGTTCATAGCTCTGTTTTAGTGCCAGTGTATTAGTAAATGTTACGATGAGACAAACCGCGATTGCAGTACTTCAAAATGATTAATATCGAGACGGTAAATCAGCATGTATAATTTACAAGGTCATACTCGTAAAATTTATTAATCAAACAAAGTTTTAAGAGCATTAAAAAAAAAATGAAATAGTCTTTTAACAGAAAATAGGATCTCAGACATCGTGGTGATTGTTTACGGCATGGGCGTTTCCATGCGTCAGTAAGGGTAATATTGGCGCCGAAGATGACGATTTGAGCATATAACAAGTAGTTATACAGATGCATTCGTTGTTGGGCCATGATGAATGTCCTTGGGGGTTGCACAGCAGGATGATCAGATAAATCAATTCATAGAGTAATTCAAATACTTAGTGGATGGGTGTCAACATACAATCGTTGACGTTTAGTTACATACACTTGAGACGGTAATAAGTTAGATTCCATATTGGCAGTTTTCAACAGACGATTAGATACATGTTATAGAATCCGCCAACAGTCTCGTCTCATTCAAACCATTTCTTGGCCGCTTGTTGTACAAGGGGTGCATCCAAGACGATGGTTATCTACCCAATAGATAATGTGAGGACAATAATGTGACGACATAGAACGGAATATCATATAAATTCCTTAGTTAGGATTTATCATAAGAACCTTTAATCGCTTAGATTCTGATTTCATCATGAATTAAATTAGTGGCGGACGTTCGAAACATAAATACATGCCACTTGAAGCTTTCTAGATCTCTATCAAATATCTCCGGAGGCTAGTTATAAATATCCGTTCCTAATCACAAAGACTACAGTACAGCGAGAAGGCCAAGAAAACAACGTTTTCATATTATTAGTGCAAAACGTCTCTTACGTCACAAACTCCCGGATGACGTTATTTAAATATTATCGTGTTCCAATATCAATGAAAACCCGTTTGCCAAATAACATGATTAAAACTTCCACAGGATATTACCGCCGCTAGGTTAAATGCAATTGCCCTAGTGTGGTCAACATTGCATGTCGTTAAAAATTTCGAACTCTGCTATTGATCCCACTGCTCAAAAAAATCCCCGACTCAAAAACTAACTATTTACATATTAGAAGGCATCTAAAATTAACTCGATAGTATTTGAATAAGTCTAAGAACCAAGGTTAAAATTAGACCGGCCCAGTTAATATCTAAAAGCGTAAGCGTACAATTTTAACAACCAGATCAATTTTGCTTCTTGTAGTTCTATGACTAGGTGATGAAATGAAACTGTCTATACTAGTGATAACAAGTACCTATTTTGTGTTTTGTTGACCGTACGGATGATTGATTTTTAAGATTTCTAAACAACAATCGGTTCGTTGGATAGAATCTTGTTAATACAGAGGGGGTCGGAAATATATATCAACAGGTATAGGGCTGATATTATTAAGAAAAATAGCTAAAAGATTAGTCCTCAGGCTAAAAGTATTTTATTATTAGTAGAAAAATTGATTTTTAGTGATATTTTTCATACTCAGGGTATTACCCGGAATTAATTACTTTATAAAAATTAACCAGATATAAAAATGCACAAAGAAATAAAACTAAAATGAATTATTCCAATATAGAATGATTAGAGAGAGCAATTGTGCCGCTCTTTAGTTTTTTATCATACTTTTAATAACATTAAATCCGGTCCTCCAATTAAATAACTTTGCTGTACTATAAAATATTTAAAATTAGTCAGATTATACTAATGAAAGCTGAAGAACGCCTGTTCATATTCTTTATTTAGAAGACTTTTTTAAACTTGTACTCCTCGATTGAGGGGCTGGAGTTGTATGTTCTATAATTAGCAAACAGGAAGGTCTTACGGAATTCCCGCCCACTCATGATTATGACATTTTTACACCATGCCGCGATGAAATCTGGCACACGGTAAAATGCAAAGCGCCTTATGCCAGATCTGACCTAGTAGAGGGGAGCTGATTCTAATTGCTTCTTTTGGAAGGGCTCTAGCGTTCAGCTCTGTGTTGTACACTTTCCTGAGCGACGTTCTGCTTGTCTCACATCTAATACACTTAGACTGCCATTCACTCGATGATGGAAGATTGTGTATGATGACAATAGCTCCGCATATATTTAGGAGCCTAGGACCCAACTTTTCTCCATCACCGAAAAACTGGGCCAATCAAGTCGTTGGTGAGTCCATGGGTTCTGACTTGTCGGAATGAAGTTCAGCCAGTCCCGAACAAGATAAGTGCTCACGTTATAGAGAGACCACTGAAAGCACATCCAAAAGGATCATCAACACACAGTATTGAAATAATATCCATTTAAAATAGAAATAACCTTCTATGACGAGTCTCTCAAAGCGACATCAGAAACCATATCTAGATAATACCTACAGTATTGTGGGACAGTGACCAAAAATGTAACACCGTTGTAGAACAGAAAGTGTGAATAGTAGCGCCCTGTGTTGAACATTATTTCATCATGGATAGAAATTTTTCCAGTTGTATTTATTTGCGAAACTGCTAAATATCATTTCATTTATTTTGAGTATTCCTGACCTGGAAAGGAAGATGTAAGGTTCAGGACAATTAAATTGTAGTATAAAAAATTTCCTTACCAGTCTTAAGCTTAATTAAATTCATATGTAAGAGTTTAGTTTCCTGTTTGAGAATTATTAAACTATTTACAGTTAAACAAATCTAACCCTAGGACACCATAGCTAACAATAAACTCACCATGTTAATTATTAATAATTGTGGGCTGATCTTAAGGTTTTGCTTTGGTTAGCATGTTAGGGACATCATGTCGGTACTACCATCATCCTTATTCCTTTTTCACATCCTGGGAATCTTACATAGCTGGCACCCCACCTTGATTGTCTATACACACCCTTGCCTCTTTTTCAGAGGACTAGGGTGTTGTTGCGTAAGCAAATCTGTTGCGTTTGGGGCTATTTCATGGTTGTTGGATAAATGATTCCCGTGGGACTATTATTTAGACCACACAATAAGGTTGAGTAGGATGATCATATTTCTTCCTACAGTGACAAAGGTAAGGTAATACTGGCACTTGATAGCTGTGGTGTAATTCACCTCAGACACAACCCGGTATGATAACAGGTGTAATTAAGTATGGTACTTGTCTTTTAGTCTGCGTTTGTGTTCATGAATCGATGTGAGTGTGGAGTTCAAACAGCTTACAGTTTCAACACGCGGACGTACACATCCGAATTTATACGGTAATATAAGTCAAGGAATCTTTTTAACAGCAAGTGACGTTTCATAATGTATTCCGTAAGACGCCACATATGAACGAGATGCATATACAATAAATATGCAGATACATTCACGTGGTCCCGGTAGAACAGTCATCATTACTATTGACATAGTCAGCGACACACACTGGATAGCTAGACAGCATCATTAATAAATGATGATTCATTTTGCATGTCAAAATACTATTATAACCAGCAATGCTTACATGTAGTCAGGGCACATTTCTCCATCCCATGTCTATACTTAGCCAGGTAAGATAACCAGAAGTATGAGATCAGTTCCACTCTCCTTATAATCAGAACTTCAGCAAGACAAGACACGTCTTCTGAGAGTATACAATACAATGTCCTCAAAAAATCCTCTAGTATAAACAAAACGGTTTCAAAACTAGTTCGATGCTAGCAGTATCTCAGCAACGTAAATAGTCATTAGGGACATGCATCAAGCTCGAATGCGGTAACAATGGTAAGCGTGATATGGTGAGCCCTGAAAGTAAAACATCTTCGTGACGTAGATTTAGGAGCTTTCAATAAGACAGGCTATGATCAAATCGTCAAATCACGAAACGATATGGCGATAAATGTTAATGTCACAAAGATGTAATCATTACCTTGGCCTTCAGGAAATAAACCAGATAACCCATAACGCCTCCCGCGTTGTGGAATGGCAATTTTACACTAGAGGATATCATTTGGAATAAAACGAAAATATCCATAAGAGGACTTCATATTCCTGATAGGAATAAATTAGCAGAGACGCTCTCACAGATAGTCGTCCTTCGCTATCGAACGAATCTCGTCCACAGAGCTGACCGGGCGGAAACCCCGTTCGACACAAGACCCCATGGACTTTAGACATAAGCGCAGTAGAACTGCGCGATTTCGAACACAGTTCATGAAAACTATACAGAATATCAAGTTACCTGACTAAGAACGAGTCTTAAAAGAGATAGGATTACCTTATAAGATAACGCATACAGGTTGCCAACCGCTTTTTTAAGGTGAAGTGCGATGCCTGAGCCATGTCCATACATGCCGACACGACTTCAAGATCGACTTGCTTATCCAATGGACCTGACTTAGATCGTCTCAAACAACACTTATCTGACAACCGAACGCGAGAAGAAACCAAGAAACTGCTGTACCACTGAAAAGTGGACCTATACAATTACACGATACGATTCATTGTCCCCTTTTCCATAAGTGACAAAATATAAATTGCTACATAGAACGCTGTTGCGGACATTTCTCACGCAAACATTATATATTACAACCCTCCGATAACAATAATTTCGCAACTTATATAATATTAAAATTATACCAACAGCAAAGCTAAAAGCGGAGTAGCTCAATAATCTCTCTCAACAGACGCATCTTGATATGTATGACTGGGCTGCAGAGATAGTTGTAATTAAACCTGTCCTAACCTGAGGCTAAATATTGTTACAGTAGATTTTCTGATTTTGAAGATCCATCTATTTTCTTCATTCACACATTAATTTAATCATATCTGTGGAGTTTGGTGCAACTCCCTTATATCCCGACAAATAATCGTTCAGCATGTAAAGTCTACAATACTACATATGCACGTGTCAATACAATCTATTATCAAATAGCCTGTGTCCATATTATATAGTACCGCCTTTAAAATGGGATGTACACGATTATCAGTACACAATTTAGAACTCTTCATGCTTGACAACAGTACGGTAACTTCTCAGATCATCAATGACATACTGAGAAAATACAAACAATATGGTTCTATGTAACAAC
The DNA here is from genome assembly GCA_024509875.1 of Oreohelix idahoensis. Taxonomy (NCBI): domain Eukaryota; kingdom Metazoa; phylum Mollusca; class Gastropoda; order Stylommatophora; family Oreohelicidae; genus Oreohelix; species Oreohelix idahoensis. The sequence goes on along the minus strand of JAMPIV010003488.1, from coordinate 88,332 downwards.
TATTATGTTTCATAATACACAATACATTATTAAAAATAATAACTGTGGCCGAGTGAATTTTCGGCCCTTATATTGTCTACTCAGCCTTCCTTTGTTGTTAAAGAAGGTAACAGAAAAAGATGAAAACAAAGCACAATATTATGTGTTCACATAAAGTGAGGACAGATGTGCTAATGTATTGTAGCAATATAGGTGTGTAATGACTCTGTAGTATATCTAGAAATTTAGGACAGAAGTATTAGTTGGAATCATGTGGGCATCTAGACACAATGTCAGCCATCACATTATCCGAACCACGGATAGCTCGTACCGTGAAGTGAAAAGGTTGAAGAGGAATAGCATATCGAGTGGATCTCGAACTCTTCAAGTTCTTAGACTGAATAGCTGTAAGAGCTTTTTGATCAGTCTCTAGAATGAAATGTGCGCCCAGGAGGAATCTTTGTAGTTTTAGAATTGACCAAACCATCGCTAACAATTCACGGTCTAAAACCGAGTAGTTCCTCTCTGCCGCATTTAGTTTTCTAGAAATGTACATAACAGGATGCAGAGTATTTGCATATTCTTGCATCAGTGCTGCTCCAATCCCAGTGGATGAAGCATCACTTCGAAGAACAAAAGTCCTATCAAGAGTAGGTAATCTTAAGATGGGAGGAGAAGAAAATATATTCTTAATTTGGTCTAATGAAGATTGGCATTCTTCAGACCAACGGACCAGATTAGGCGAACCTTTCTTCAACAATGTTGAGAGAGGTGCCATGATCGAAGATAAATTTGGAATAAATCTCCCATAAAATTGAATTAAACCTAAGAGACTCCTAACTTGTTTCTTCGTTTAGGAACAGAGATGTTCAGTATTTTGGAAGTATTGTGGTCTTCTGTCTTCAAGAGACCATGACCAACACGATGACCCAGGAAAGAGATTTCACCAAAACCAATATAAAGGGCTTTAGAAGGTTTTGCTGTCAAATTATTCTCACGTAGAGTGGACAGTAAGTCATATAACCCTAAATAGTGATCTTCCCAGGTATCACTGAAGAGACAGATGTCATCTAAGTATGCGATGACATCTGAACGATGTGACAGAATTCGACGCATCATGCGAACGAAAGTGGCAGGGGCGTTCATGAGACCAAAAGGCATAACATTCCATTGAAATAGACCCCTAGGTGTAGAAAAAGCAGTAAGAGGTTTGGCATGATCTGCTAAAGGCACTTGCCAATAACCTTTAGACAAGTCAAGTTTAGTGAAGAATCTAGAATTAGAAAGTCTAATCAGTAGATCTTCTAACAAAGGCATCGGTTCAGCGTCGAAATTTGTGACCTGATTCAATTTGCGATAATCAACGCAAATTCGTATGTTCTTATCCTTCTTCCGGACAATAACCATGGAAGAAGAATATGGTGAAGTCGATGGTTCAATTATATTTAATTGAATCATTTCATCCAATTCCTTTTCCACTTGCGACTGAAAGTGTATAGGAATAGGATACGGCCTAACCCTAATTGGATTATTGTCGGTAAGAATTATGTCATGTTCTATGACATCTGTGTGTCCAGGAATGTCAGTGAGAACATCCTGAAATGTTTGTAACATCGACGAGACTTGTCGATGTTCGTCACCAGAAAGATTAGGAGAAACAGAAACGTTTTTCCAAGATTCCATGGAATGTAATGGAACCACTGGAAGGGGAAGATTGACATCAGAGAAAAGCTTCCTCATCCTGAATGACAGACAGGGATGAATAATGACCGTGAGGTGCAGGAGCATCATCCGTTGCCTGGAAAATAGGCAGCAAATAGTCTGGACGTTCGTGAAATTCCGAAAGCATGTTTATGTGGAAAGTTTTATGCTTTCCATCAATATCGACCACATAGTCAACATCGGAAATCCGTGAGACTATTGCATACGGACCTTTCCATGCAATAAGAAGTCTATTTTCCCTACTGGGGAGTAGGACGAATGCTTTGTCACCTGGACAAAGTTGTCGTAGACATCTATTCTTGTTAGCAAACTGCCTTGCCTTTTCTTTAGCAATTTCTGATGAAGCAGTTGCTAGCTTACATGCCTCAATGATCTTTTGTCTAAGAGCAATGACATACTCATATGAGGATTGAGTTTCATCGCTAATATCATCGGCAGTGATGAGATCGTGTAATAAAGACATAGGGCCGCGTGGACGCGCGCCAAAGACAAGTTCGAAGGGAGAAAATCCTGTGTGTTCATTGGGACTTCTCTATAGGCAAAGAGAGCCGCGGGTAAAACCCTGTCCCAATCTTGAGGATGATCTTCAGTTATCTTACCAAGCAAAGTCTTGAGCGTTCTATTCAGACGCTCAACTAACCCATTAGACATAGGATGATAGATACTACTGAGAGATCGTTCAATATGTAAGGTAGACATTACTGCGACATAGTGTCAGATATGAGTTGAGTGCCATGGTCTGACAATATTTCTCTGGGGAACCCCAAGCGAGAAATATCAGCCAAAGAGCATCTGCGATATCTGTAGTAGATATGCTCTTAAGAGGAATAGCCTCTGGCCAACGTGTGCACATATCGACACATGTAAGGATAAACTGATGTCCTCTGGCCGACTTGACCTTAAAAGGGCCAATAATATCTATGGCCATTTTCTGAAACGGCCGAATAGGATGTCAGCAGCCTGGATAGGCGCAGCATGTCGTGGTCCTCTAGATTTGACCTCCTGACATACCTTGCATGATCGGCAGTAAATACGAATGTCCTTATTGACAAAAGGCCAAAAGAAAGCCGCAAGGACTCTCGACTTCGTACGGGAAAAACCCATATGTCCAGCACATTGCGAGTCATGAGCATGTTGCAATATTTGTACTCTCATGCTCTTGGGAACAAGAATTTGCGAATGTGCCGACGTAGTCGAATCTTGTACCATACGTACAAGTACGCCGTTTCTCATTGCAATCCAAGATTTTCTATTTGTATCCTGATTCGGATCACCTTTCTTCGCAAGAATGAAGAATTTTTTTAGAGAAGGATCTTCTTCTTGTAATTTTATGAAAGAGTCCCGGGTAATAACCAAGTGATTATCTTGGCTATGAACTTCATTATTACTATTCAATGAAGTTTGGGGTGTTTGCAGAGCTTGTGCTCTTGTAACCACTGCATTGGTAGCTTGCATATGATGATCTTCCCAAGCAGCAATCTGCTGTGGGGTACATTCCCTAACTCCGTGAATACGACCAATAATAAGGTCCGCAATAGGATTAGGTAAGAGACAGGCGTGCACATCTCCCGTAAAGAAAGGAGTGGCAATGTGAATTAAAGCAGTAGAATATATCTCTAGAGTGCCGCCAAATGTGACACATTTGATAACCTTTCCTGTAGCACAGGATGGATCTACAAGCGATTGTCTAACACCAATAGTGGTGCATCCGGAATCGAAAAGTAGCGAGACCGGAGTATTATTAACAAGACCCTTATGAATGATTAGAGAACCTCTCCCGTCATGCGCAACTGCAGCAGGCAGAGCGGGAAGAGGGTGACCACAACTCAAAGTAGTTATGGTAGTCGGTTCGAACAAAGTACTGCATTGGGTGCATTTGTTTGCTCTTCCAAAGTCAAAAGCAGAACAAGTGACAGCGTCAGAGTTTTTATTATCAACAACCTGATAACAGGCTCCCTGAGATTCTTGTTGTACAGAGTTAGCCTGCTGATATCTCTTTTTTTTGTATTGAGATCTACCGCGACTATTATTACCTCTGAAGCTATCAGAGTTATTATTATCTCTGAAGTTATTAGTGTCTCTATTGTAACTGTTATCCTGTTTTGAACCACAGTTTCCATGATTACTATCATGTCCACATTGATGCGAACATCTATTTGTTTGGTTTTGAGGTCTTTGCGAGGAATAGCCTCTGTTACCATATCCTCTTCTGAAATGCCTAAAATTATTAGGTTGGAAGTAACGAGGACTGTCAGCTTGTCTCCAATTCTGTGAAGAAGAATCACCTTGAAATTGATTGCTATGATTCTGAGCATAATTACGGTTACTCTTCTTATTAAAATTTTGTTGGAATTTACGATCAAAGTGTAAAGTTTCTTTTCTTCTTTCCACTCTGTAAAGTGTCAGTCGGTATGCTCTGTAAGGAAGAGTGGTGTGTTGAGATCAGGCATGCTCCAGTCTACCCAGCTGTAAATGGGTAACTCACCCTAGTCCTGAGTTAGGGAAGGCAAAGGCTCCAGGGGAAGCAGGCCCTAAACTTGGTCACTTCAACCGACGCAGGATGGTGTATGTATGAAGTAGAAGTGTAGAGTGTGATTACCGCGAATGGTGTACTGTTCGTGTGCTGACCAATATAACCACTCATACACTTGTGTCTACAAGGCACCAATGCAGACTGCTGGAATCTTTGTTTACTCAATTTATTCAGACGTACACACTGGGACATACGAGTACATCATGGTATGTTGACATATCAATTTGTAGGTATACATAGCAGATCTGAAGTCATGACACATTCAGACATAATGGGCAGTACATCAAAAGTTCAATGTCATGATATATTATGGCCGCATCCCCCTATCTGACTAAACGCGTCAGTGAAGGCAGATCGGTAAATAACTAAAGTTACTTGACGTCCATAGTTTGTAGTATATATTATGAAACCACGAAGGGGGGGTTTCTAGCAAGATTGAGATCTCCCTGTCACTGTCCGATAATAGGATAAATAATCTGTTCTCTTGGCAGTGATCAAAACATATGATGACCGAAATCTAACATGGCTGCCTCCCTGAGTTGTCGTTCACTCATTCATAGGAAGGAGAATATAAGCCAGAGTTAATTTATAATGGGTATATAAATGATTTCATAAATGTTTCCATACAGCTCTACGGTGATCAGGTTAATTCACGTAGCCATAACCGCTGCAGGAAAGTCTGTCATCTTCGTCGATACAAAACACGACCCTAGCGATACGAAGCACAATGTTCCATCTAGGTCGAATCGACATGAGATCATCAAAATAGGGTCTGGCAATACATGGAGTCCGAATTATACATTGTACCGTACCTTAGGAGAATCTCTAACATAAACTATAGTAGAGATACCATCTCCTTTAGAAGAAAACCACTTCATGAATTATATTTCCTTAAGAATCTACCAGCCCTTTGAAAAGTGCGTACCCGCCATTATCACGGTACATCGGAACTCATCACGACTTGTCAAGACAACTCATACTTCCGCTAGACCGGAATAACAAGAATCTAGTCCCTCCTACCCATTCAAAATATACAATATAGGACTGATTCTACTTGTACTAATAATATGTAATACATATGAATTCAGGCCATAAACACAATAAGCAAATTAATATATTTTCTGGCCCTAAAAAATAAGTACAAACGTAAGCGCAATATCCTTGCGCCGGATCAATATCCAGAACGATTACTCCTATAATCAAAAGTGTGAATCAAACATGGATTCTCTCGCTTTTACCATAGACAGCATTTTCATACACAAATGAATGAATGTCTATATTTTTCCCATATTAAATAGCCATATCGATTTTTGTAATATGTGCGTCAAAATATGCACGCAACACAAAGTTTTGACCATATGGTGCTGCCGAAGCAACTGGCAGACCTTCTTTTACTTTAGAGTTGCCAATGGTTACGTGAAGATGCGCAGTAACATACTGGCAACAGTATTCTTCCATTTCTTTTATGTTTTTAGGCTTACGCTCATGAAGAAAAGAAAGAAAAGATTCATTGACAGAAGACATAACCTTATCTCTAAGTAGTAAGTCCATCAGTGCTTCAAATATATGTTCTGTCCTAGACAGTTCAACCCAACGTGTAAAAGTAAGACGTATCTTTGAAATGAATTCAGAGAATTCCACTCCAGTTTCTGGCAACATATTTTTAAATTGAAGACGATAGCCGTCTTCGTTAAGTTGGTATTTCTTTAACAAGATAGCCCTGACAACCTCATAGTTGTTCTTGTCAGGCACATCTACCATGCCCAACATAATCAAAGCATCACCCCTAAGTATTTTGGACAAATGATAAACATAGAGTGATTTATATATGTTATGCACCTTACATGCACTTTCAAATCTGTCTAGATAAAACGTTATATCATCAATGGAAGCATTGAATGCTGGGAGATTAAGCTTGAAATTATTAGCATTAGTCTTATCTGACACCTTATTTGCATCATTAGCATTACCCATGTTCATCAACTTTAACTTCTCTAACTCCAAAGCTAAGAGTTTTTCTTCATGCTCCATTTTTTGCTTTTCTCTCCTCAGATTCTCTTTCAAGTTTTTTATTTTCAGCCTCAATCTGTAGTCTTTTTTCTTCAGCTTCTCTTTCAAGTTTTTTATTTTCCGCCTCTGTTTCTCTTTCAAGTTTTTTCTCTTAAGATTTTGCTTCTGCTTCTCTTTTTTGTTTTTCCATTTCCATTTGGAATCTCCTTTCCTCCACCTGCATCTGCAGTTTTAAATTCTCAGCATCTATTTTCTTTTGTTCAGTTTGTTCTTTAATTTCTTTTCTTCCGACTTCAATGTCTTGGCATATTGAACAGTCGCAAATTCTTCTAATTTATCACCAGTCTTTCCAAGGGATTTACCCTGCTCGATAAAGTACTCAAATGTAGACATGTTGTCTAAAATATGAGTCCAAAACCTGAAATAATTAATTACCTTATTTCAAACTTAATAATAACAAGTCTTAAATCAAGTACTTGCTTAATCACATCACATTATATTATCCCAATCTCTGTGGGAAACAACTCTTTGCCAAGAACTTGTGTATGAACCTTCTTGAAATATCATCATAGGTGCTATTCATCATTTACTTATCATCAGTGTAGTAGTAATAATGCATCAGCATAATCCACTAATTAATTACCCTAAGTGTAACCAATGACTATGTAAACACAATCACAATGTAAATATTAACAATGTAAACAATAACAATGTAAACATTAACAATGTAAACAATAACAATGTAAACAATAACGAAAACACTCGCAGTAATCAATTAAAAATAAAGCGAAAAGTAAAGGAATATCACAAAAAATGTGATGATATCTGCGAGAAGATGATACAAAACACAAGACACCACAGTGCATAAATATAAATTGTGTATAAAAATAAACAATAGAAAAGAGGAGATCTACAAGTACAAACAAATCAAAACAAAACTAAAGAATGCGAAAAATAACGAAAACAACACTAACACATGTCATCACAACTAATAGAAATAGCAACAAAAGTCGCTTAGCAAATTCCACTATAGGAAATTTGCATACCCTACAGAACACTCTCAATAGAAAACCTCTGTCACGTGGTATGATCTATAGGAGTCACCACCCATCCAGACCCGCAGAAAAGTAAACATATAAATACACAAATAACATATAAACATATAAACATATGCACAGTGGGCTGATCACCTGCTTGCCAATCAATCTGATTACGGAAACAACGATAGATTGTTTGGTCTGTTTTTGTTCCACAAAGACGCCACTAGGCGTGGTGGAAACAGCGATAGATCGATCAATTTGTTGTTGCCCTAAGACGCCACTAGGCGTACTGGCCACATACTGCTTTGCCGGTTGATGGCTAAGGATGGAAGAAGAAGAAGAGATATAAACATATAACATGTAAGAAAAGAATTAGAAATACAGAAGACTCAGTAGAAGTATAAGGGCACAGTTCACGAACAAACATGCCACTTAACTTATGGTCATCCAACCGTCAGCAGAGCCAAGAACATGTGAAGATCAACATTCTATGGACAGAAGATCCAACGTTGATCGAGCATGTTGATCTTGCGTGGTAACTGCCAGACGATGGTAGAACTTGAGTTTTCTGATCGGTACAGGTAGTGTAGTTACGGAACTTGGCCTTCTCAAGTAACAGTAAATTGCTTCAATCGGTACTTGGCCTTCTCAGTAAAGAACCCGTAGCAACCGGAACTTGGCCTTCTCAATGCAAGAACACGTAAGCAAAAATGCCGCAACGCCGGGTAGTGTCATTTTCTTGCATTAAGCTTAGCAAAAAATTCTATGTTGCAAAAATACCGGGCAACGCCGAGTACTTCCAGGATTCCGTATGACGATGTCTTGGAGAATGCTGTATGTAGATTTCTTGTAGAATGTAGCGGGTAAGGGACCCCGTGTATGCTGGCACCAGACCAAACCAGCTTATGGCCACCAAATGTTGCGTAGCAAATATGTTGCGTGGTATTTACGTTGTTGGATAAATGTTCCGTGGATTATTATTTGCCACACAAGGTTGAGGGTGTCATATTTCTTCTACTTGCCAAAGGTAAGGTAATGCTGGCACGTGAAGCGTGGTGTATCACCCTCAGACACCAGGGATGATAAAGGCGTAATAATATGGTGTCTTTAGTCTGGTTTGTATGAATGATGTGAGTGTGGAGTTCAACAGCTACAGTTTCAAACAGGGACGTCACATCGACTTATAACGTAAAAAGTCAAGGAATCTTTAAACAGCAAGTGACGTTTTCATAATGTATTGTGGACGCCACAATGACGAGGTGCATAGACATTAATATGCAGATACATTACGTGTACGGTAGAACAGTCATCATTACATTGACATAGTCAGCACAACACTGGATAGCAGACAGCATCATAATAATGGTGAATCATATGAATATCAGTACATCATAACCAGCTGTACATGTAGTCAGGGGAAACCTCCATCCCTTTCCATAATCTCAAACACACTTATCGGCAACCCAACGCCAACAAGAAACCAAAACTGTTGTAAGTAAAAGTGACATACAATTACACGAGTTATTTCCCTTTGCATAAGAAAAATATAAAGTACACAGAATACGTTGCGACATTCTTGCGCAACAGGGGTATTACTTATAAGACCAGTATCTTATCTGGCACTATCCTGGTATCCTCCGATACACCTATTTGTCCACGATAGCCTATACTGTAGTACCATCAAAACCTCTTATGCAATGCACAAATACATTAATAATCTTACTTAACAATTAACCCCGTCGGTTGGGTTGAAAAAATCAAATAATTTGATTGTTTTCACAAAAATGAGGTGTAAAATCGCAAGGAGTTAACATAGTTAACCGAGAAAAAACCAACGGCCAAAATTGATCACATAAAATGTCAATGGTCGTCGTGAGTTAAAATTTGTAGGCATATGTAACAATAGAATCACAGATGCAAAGGAGAAAGAAATTCGTCAACGGTCAAGTAAAGAAAAGAAAGTAGTACTTCATAACCAAACAAGAAGTGCACGCATGAGAAATGAGAGAACATAATATTGGCTAAATGTAAGTCATAGTAATAGTTATATAATAAGAGTAAATCAAAGTCGTGTGTATACCTATGTATAATGCAATATGTGGTGAACAATAGAAGAAAGTGAAGTATAGGAAAGTATTACAATGTTAACGAAAAAGAAAATATTATGTGAACATAACGTGGATGGTTGTGAAAGAGAAAGAAAAAAAAATCGGAAGAAAAGAGAAGTAACTGATAATAGGATAGGAGTTTAAAAAAAACATGTGTTATCTCCCCTAATGGAATAATCTAAAGTGAAACAATTATACAAATTTATTTGCACGCAATTGCAGAAAATATCAACCAGAAGTGTGAAATTGAGATTAATGATACATCTCAACTATAATAGTAATCTGAAGTGAACAAATAGCAGATTAAAGTCTAACGTATGAAGTATGAAAAACGTTTCCAACACATTATGAGTTTCATGAGAAATAGCACTGTAAAATCTGTACACAGTGAAATATAAAATCATAAGTCGTTTACTCGATAAAATCACGACAAAACAGTAGTGTTTTTGCAATAAAGTCAATATCGACACTGAAATCCATAGTTCATAAAGTTCTGGTCCAACTCAGTGTAATCCTGGCAAGCAGTTTGAGTATATAGATGAGGTGCATTCATGAAACATGGCCGTTCAACCAAAGCTCGATCAGCAAATGCCGGTAGATCTCCTAATAACAGTCAACGAATTTGACATGGAAAAAAGTATATGGACCATCAAATTAAGGATCCTGTATCACAGTAAGTTTCAAACATGAGCAAATGTCAAGCAAGACAGTCTTGTCTGACTGTTCATAAGAGTAAGGAATCTTTCAAACGTTCTGTGGCAACAAGTAAGTTCAAACATCCGATACAGACGGTGAACATCTCGAGAGTGTATCGGCAACAACGTTAGTTGATCCATGCGTGATATATACAAAGTAGGGTGTAGAACGCTGTCAAATTCTGGCATCAGACATCCGCCTAATCCTAGATTGCTAGCATCTGTGCGGCAATATAAATACGATTTATGTCTGGTAACCTCAAAATGGGAGGTGAAGAAAAAATATGTAATATGTGGTTAAAAGAGGCCTGACACTTTTCTGACAAGAGTACTTTACTTGGTAAACCCTTTCGTAAAAGAGATGAGAGAACAGCAGTGATAGTGAAGAGAGTAACATTAGGGGATCGAACCCACGACTCGCGCAATCAGCACGAAATAGTGTGCTGGGCGAAAGCAAGATAGTAGTGAAAAAAAAGATCATGATAATGATAGTAACGGGCGCACCTAGCACAGACACATCATGCTGTATTGTCTGAGCATGATAATAACAATCAAAGCAAATAAGGTCGAGCACAAGTGTACTACAAAGACTATAGGAAAATAAAGACAGATGAAAGCAAGTAAACATGAAAGATTAGCAATAGCGGAAGAGACAAGTACTAAAACCATTCTGGAAAAAAAATGAAGAGTAACGCACACACAAACGCAACTATAAAGTGCGTGGTGCAGAGTTTTGTACTAGTTGCACGTCTAAAGGATGGTGTGCAAAAATAGAACCATGTATGAATTTTGACAGCTCTGTGAGCGTCACAATGGTCAGCAAAGCGGACAAAAGCAAGCTGGTTATAAGAGTGTTGAAGTTCGAACATGCGAACAAATTCAACATGTCCGACTCGTTGAAAAAATTTTCTTAGTGCATACCAAGTTGTATGCGATGGGATGTAGCGCACCAGAACAGTGCAATTCAGAGAAATGTGATCTCGGCCAGATCGCAACTGAGTCCGAGAATCATGTAATTTGACATGTGACTTGCGAGCCAAGCGCGAAGAACCATTCTGACGTACATGTTGTTCCTTACATGTCGTAGCGGTAGGAGTACTATGTATATTCGTGTTAACACCCTTATGAGCATTATTATCGACACCTTCCCCGTTAGCAGATTTCACATGTCGTACCCGATTATTTTCTGGTGTAGCCCGAGGAGTGTCAACATGATATGTCGTATTTTTCCTGTCACCAGTGGTAGCACCACTCAATTGATCAACATAACTAACTGAATAACAGTCGTCGTGATGAAGTTGTTTCTTGTGAACAATCTTCTTTTGTTCATAGAGCTCTTTAAAATCCTCATCCTTGGTAAATCTGTTTTGTGGTGGGCATTTAGTCTTCTCAAAAGAACTACTGGCTTTACGGCACGATTCACCCTCATCATAGTCAGAAAGATTTGTCAACACCGTGTTTAATGTTACCGTTATCAATGAGTGCATGTGGCTGACTCTTTGCTTTTGTGACGTGTTGATGATCAAATTTATGTCTAACCCTATCAACATTGACTGTAGATAATACCATGTTGTTGAAGACAACATCTAATTGGCCATCAACTCTGTTCCTCAATTTAATTATTTTTAAGTCCCTGAGTGAAATCTCCATACTCTGCCCCTTATTTATCTCTTCAAGGTTTACATTTTTACTCCTCTCCTCCATGAGTAATTTCTCAAAGTTGGATACCTTATTACTAGTCAACCTTTCATGTTGATCTTGAAGGCATCTGAGTTCTTGATTTGCTAGCTCAAGTGCTGCTACCTTACTCTCTAACCGACTGCAAGAACCCTTCATGTCCCGGTCTGTTACTTCTTGTATATCAACTTTTAATCTCAAAAGTGAAACGTCAGATGTCAGCTCCTGAATCTGAGCCACTTGTGCATGACAGTCTACAGCTGTATTAAGCTTATCAAGTTCACCAGAGACAGTCTTTTTTCTGTCAAGTAATTTTAGCAATGAGATTACCTCATCCTCTAGCTCCTTTTTCTCCTCCAGTTTATCTTGTTTTAATTTCTTCTCATGCTGAAGAGCCAATTCTTCCCGTATTCTCTTCTGTTCAGCTAATTTATCATCATATCTTGCCATTTTTTCTAACCATTTTAATTTTCTTTCCAACTCAGTGGATGCAAATGTTTTTAAAGCTTCACCCTCGAAATCAGACTCCTTTCCAATCCTAATATAATACTCCAAGGTAGCCATGTTAACTAATAATGTGACTCACTTAGTCGAAATATAATGGCTTGTAGCTTTACAAATTTTGTTGTAAGAAATGAATGTGGCAATAGAATATCGCAATAATAACAATGCAAACGTTATAATATTATTGTAGTGGAGCAAGGAAAAGAAATAGTGCATGTAAAAATAGAATTATCTATGAAGTAACATCACAAGAAAAGACCAAGGACAAACAGTGAAAAAATAGCAGTAAGAAAAGAAAATTCTAATAGTGAACAAAACAGAAAACAGCAAATTGGACAGTTTCACTGCTAAAAATAGACTGGACAGGATCCAGACAGAGATACAAACAGTTACCTTGTAAAAAACAAGTGATAGGCAGATTAGACCAACAACACGAACAAACTATCACAAAAATAAGGAAAATGAAACTAGACAACAGTGTATTTACAAACGAATAAACGAAACATCACAACTAATATGAATTATCGAAAAAAATCAAGTAGCGGTTAGAAAAACATCGGCGAGATTTGCTCGAGCCGGAAACTACCGCTCAAATGAAATTTACAATACTAAACCCTACAGAACATTCAATGTGCGGTCATCTTTCAATGACATGGTATCGCTAACATTGAATCGACCTCCCAACCTCCCGCAAAAACAACAGTACATGAATAGCTACATAAAGACACGAAAAGCAAGGATCATATAGGGTCTAACAATATTACCCTGATAAAAAAAAAGTACTGAAAATGGCCACTTATCTGTAAAAACTGCGATCCTCTCCAGATGCTAGCTTGAAGATGGATCCCGTACTGCCTTGAAAATGTGGTCCAACACAGACGTATAGAATATAAAAGTGTAGTGAATAATGGCCACGAACATCAGTTGACCATGACAGTAAACTTGACGAAAGACATCTGGCAGTGGACTTGAGTAACAAAGATAAAGGCTGACATCTTGACTAAAGTTGACGTTGGCAGACATGCGCAACAGCTACTTGATTATGCAAATACGGGCAGCGGTGACAAGAGTATAACAAGTTCTTGAAAAAAAATTTCGTTAAATCACAGTCCTTTTCATTTTTCAATAGACAAACGTTCTTGATATCGTCTCCCCATACTGGCCACCATATATTCCTTGTTACGGATGGGGTTTCATGGTCAGTAATAATATTGTGCAGAAGATGGTTCATATAACAAGTCTATCAATGCATCGTGCTGGGCATGATGAATGTCGTTGGTGTGCAGATGATAATAATCAATTCATAGAGTAATTCAAATACTTAGGTTGATGGGTCCACATACTATCGACGTTTAATACACTTGACGATAATAAGTTAATTTCATTGGCATTTCAACAGTTACATACATGTTATAGAATCCGCCAACAGTCTCGTCTCATCAAACCATTTCTGGCCGTTGTACTAGGGGTGCATCCAGACGATGATCACCCAAGTAATGTGGGACACATAATGTCGACATAGAAATATCTATATAAATTCCTTCTTAGTTTATCACGAACCTTATCGCTTAATTCTGATTCATCATGAATAAATAGTGGCGGCCTTCGAAACATAAATACATGCCACTTGAAGCTCTTCTCTACAAATATCTCCGGAGCTAGATAAATACGTCTTATCACAAAGACTACAATACACAAAAGGCCAAGAAACAACCATTTGCATATATTAGTGCAAAACGCATTACGTCATAAACTCCCGATGACGTATTAAATATATCGTATTTAATATCAATAAAACCCGTGCAAATACATGATTAACCACAGATAGACATATTACCGCGTAGATTAACTGCCAATAGCCTAAGTATGGTCAACATGCAAAAATACATTAATAATCTTACTTAACAGTGATGGTAGGGTGTTTTATGTAAGACGTCACGGCAGCTGTTAGGTTTGACTTAGCTGCAAGGGGTAGTTTCTTCTCCCGCTGGGTTTTTGGGTTCTGTGCAGATAGGTCACAGAGCTTTCGCGTCTCTGGTCAAGATTAAAGGCGCAGCACGTTTACAAGTAAGATCAGGGAGCAACTGCAAAGCTAGTCCCGCGTCTCTAAGACACTCTGATGACGGTGTCTAGTTCGACGTCAGTTCACTTCTACCCTCACTTTGTTCCAGAGATTACTACCCTCAGCTGGTACCACTAACTAGTATGGTAAAAGAATAGAAGCAAATACCCTCTGCGTATTGAGTTTCCCGACACATAGTTATGGGTCCACTTCTTCCTATTCCACCATCCCATCTACCTCAGATTATACCCTCGATGAGAATTAAGCTTAATCCGTCGAGAGAAAACTTTCTTTACATTTAAATTGAAAAGCGTTATATTTACTTTACATTTAAATGAAACGGTTTATAGTACAGATAGAATATGTTTACATTTACACTGGTTGAAAAATGTTCACAATATAGATTGAATGTATTTTCATTTACATCTGCACTGGTTGAAAAGCTTTAAACTTTCATTAATTTTAAAGTGAATATGTTTACATAGACATTTACACTGGTTTGAAAATGTAAATATTATGATTAGTAAGTACATTATTTCTTTCATCTTTCTCTCCCTGCTCCATATGGAACTTGGGACTACTTATGCTGTTATGTCTCTTTATGAAACTAGCGATTAAGCAGTCACCAGTCCTTGCAGTGGTGGTTCGTGAAATCATCATTCTATATGCTGAGGTTGCCAGCCTCAAATGACTTGGACATCCACTAGCAACTTTCACATATTAATTTTCACATGGCAATATATACATATTAGTTCACATGTTAGTAATGAAAAATCTAGAATGTAAAATGTACAACTTACCCCAATCTTGGCTCACAGACTGTTTGCTCAGAGAAGTAGTTTTAAGGCACTGGCAGATGCCTTTTTTTCACGTGTTCTTGGGGATCGTTACTTTAACAATTAACTCTCACTTTGACTCCATGTTTTAGATTCCTCAGATTCCAGTTGTTCTTGTTAAATAGTAGAGTTTATTCTGGGCTCTGAAGCCCTCAAAATTGCTCAAACAGTGGTCCGGTCTGATATAAGAATCTTGATTCTAACTCTCAAGGTCTGGTTGTTGTCTTTGCAAGCGATTTTCACAGCGAACTAGACTTGCAAAAAATGTCAGATTATATTGTAGGTTTTCTGCTCCCGCTTTTCTGGGCTGACAAACGCCCAATCGACGCAATTGTTATTCGCGCCTCAAAGTATCAGCCAATGTTATTTGAACATTTAAATTTATGGCAACTTTATGGTGAAATATTTTGCATGACTCATCTAGTGCAAAATTTCAAACGTTACTTTTCTAAAATTTGGCTGTAAACATCCGTTTATTACTTGGTCAAGTTACGTCTCTCACACTTCAACATCTCCTCCCAGATTGGGGGGATTATCTGACTTGTCTATCTCACGTAATTCAACCGTCGTTATCAGACCATGACTCGGCGCAATTCGATCGTCTTGTCTTGATATTTCGTGGTTTATCCGCACCTCCAATACGCGAGTCTATTATTCTGCTGAATTATAAAGGATTACTCCCATCTTGTGCAAACACCGTCATTAGCCTTTTACCTAGATCAAATGTGGGACCGTCACATTTTTGTGATCCAATTAGTCCATCAGGAATGGACCGGCAGACTGAAGTGAATTGAAGTGTGCCAGTTATATAAACATTGACCTTCGGATGTGTTTTATCTGTTGACAGATAAGGGCAGCGGAGAGAGGAATAACAACATATATGTGGTGAAGTGGGATGTTATAAATATTTATATGGGACTTAGTGTACTGACTGAGATCAGCTGTGAAGGTATCTATATCTATTAAGAGTAGTGTATTATAGATAACCTTACTTGCTACCACATATCTATATATCTCAGTCAGAATTATTCTGGAATAGTGTGATGACTACGTTATGTGTCTAGGGTATGTGTATGATGAAGTGTAAGTCACAACAACAGACAGATAAACAATTTAATTTAATCCACTACTCTTGACAACACTGTGACACTCACATACATATAACACTCTATGAGAATATCTTAAGGAGTCACTGATAACTTTTCAAATAACAATATGTATTCATGGTTATCATAAAGGTATATGTGTCCTGATTCAAATACAAAGGAACCAGGAATCACAATCAATTTTAATTACAAGTATATGTACAGACTTTATCAATATGAATATTGTAGTGACATATATTATTAAAAAATATCCTATGTGTGTCAGTTGTGTAGTGGTAATATGAGGTAATACTGGTTTTGTTTTGTTCAAGCTCTGTTGGTATTTGTCATCATGACTTCAATAGTTTGTCTTTTGGGACTAGTATTGGAGATGTTTTCAGTTCCTGATATTAAGACAATTAAATTCCCCTCTGAATGTTATTTTTACAAAGTCCTTTCAAGATGAGGGGACATAATGTTGAGCTCAGCTGGCCAAATCAGCTTATCTTGAGTGATGGCGGCAGGAAAGGACTCCTCTGCTCGAATTCTCCTCTGGGCTCTGGAGACACCTCACTGATAGCTAAATGGACCAAGGAGTATGCTGTCCGACTCTGGATTCAGCAAAGCTCTGACCAGGTGCTGCTCAGTACCATCAAGACCACGGTCCCTGTAAACAAGAAGGATGTACCTTCTACTTCATAACTAATTGATACTCTAGTTCTACACGGAGCACAATACAACACAAACATTGAGTTCAGAGCGTTAGGCCAACTGTCAGCTTCATCTGAAATACTTTATACCAGTATTTACCTCCTTAATGGTTACCACGCCTCTGCACTTCCAGCATTATTTCTGTCTAATCAATCATCCAGGTGTCAGTGTACTATTTGGCCATTCCATGCCGTTTTACTTCCCTCCGACACCCTCTGTTCAGGCTGGAGCATTATAGGCTTTATCTCTTGTTTGCCACTGAACTACACATATATATACAGGCATAAATTAACAATTTACATTCAATTTTCATTAAAAGATACTGAATGGTTCAAGCTTACCACAATTTCATGGAAATAAACACAGATACGTTGATTAGCAATGAATTCTGGCACAATTACTGGCACAAATTCCCATCTGCTTATGTTCCAGGCTTTTATTTTAGCAAAAATGTGAGCTGGCTTCAACGCACTGTCGCTTTATCAAGCTTATTTGCACTAGTGGTCTCGAACTAACGCTCCTAAGTGAGTATATCAGCGAGTCTAGCCAATGAGGCCACGTTTCGACAAGTGTTTGAAAAAATGTTACCTTTCTACGTCTCCCTAACAACCAAGATAGTATTTATAGCCCGACCAATCGTGGTTAGTTTTTCATTTGTTGCGCTCCAATCAATTTGGAGTTTACATGGTAGGCTATTTATGTAACGTAAGGTTTTTTTTCAAACACGTTATAAAAAATTTTATGAGCAGAAATGATTTTGTGTTGTCAGGCATCCCCACTATTTTATTTTGGTTATAATTTATTAATTCCTGGACTATTTGCGTAACGTTTTACATATTCTTTGTCATCAAGCCCTAAGGAACCCAAATATCCAAATTTAAAAGAGCTACGTGGCTGCGTTCAAAATATGTATTTTCTACCTCCTGTTTCGAAGATGTGCTGTCTGGGAAGGGTAGTGTATTTTATCACTGTCCGTCTGAAAAAAAAATTAGTGCATGTAGTCTTACACGCGTGATGGCAGCATTTGTGTATCGCGCGACGCGTGTTGCCTGCGTTCCTGATTTTCAGCCCTCCCTCTCTCTTTATCCTTTAGTCCATCTGTTCGTTCGTTTTGGTAACGCAGTGTAGAAAAAAACATGAATGGAATTTAAAATTTAGGTCAACTTGCATATTTCAAGGTTTTTCTTAGAAAGGCAGCACATTTTATTGTGTGTTTGGGAAACGCGTGTATGTTGCAGAAGGCCTATATTTAACGTGGAAACGTTACAATTTGCAGACGAAGCATAAAACAAAGGGGATTTCGAGTACTGTCATTGTGACAGCACTGTTCTTTACCATTCTTCTTCCTTTATAATTATATGTATTTATTAGGCTTTATATTTACTTGATAATTTATATATGTGGATTAGAATATTCCACGACACCTCCCCTCTTAAAACAGACATTATATGTCAGTCCTTTATTCTATATACACATAGAGAAATTTATTATTAGTTCTGGGGTTTACGGTGATTCTCATCACACGGATGGCGGCTTAAAAAATCCGCTCCCAAATTGGTTTTTCCAGATATATACTCAATGCTAAAATTATATGGAGCCAAAAGTAAAGACCATCGGAGTAACCTGGAGTTCTCATGCCTAGCCTGTGCTAGAAACGATAAAGGTTTGTGGTCTGTTTGCAACTTAAATGCCTTCCCATATAGATAAATATTGAATTTCTTTATTGCCCATATTACTGCAAGACATTCTTTTTCGCTAGTTGAGTAGTTGATTTCAGCTTTATTCAACTTTCTGCTAGCATATGCCACTGGGCTTAATTCCCCATCCAATGCATCTGATTTCTGTAGTAGAGTTGCACCTAACCCAATATTACTTGCATCCGTCCTTACAATGAATTCTTGACTTAAGTCAGGTAATTTCAAAATGGGTTTACTTGTGAGCTTTTCCTTCAATTCTTGGTAAGTCATTTCACATTGTGGTGTCCATGTAATGCGATCTGGATGTCCTTTACGTGTCAATTCAGTTAACGGTGCACATATGGAATTAAAGTTTTTGATATACTTCTGGTAGAAACCACATAATGAGACAAAGGATCTCACGTCCTTCTTGGTTTGTGGTCTCGGGGCGTTCTGTAGTTTCTCTAAATTCTTTGGGTCAGGGGTCATGTTTCCCTGATAAACTGTGTGTCCCAAAAATTCCAATTCTTTACATCCAACGCAACATTTAGTTGGTCGGGCTGTTAAATTTGCCTCCCTAAGTCGATTAAACAGCATGTTCAGAGAGTCAATGTGTTCCTCAAATGTTTCTGTTGCTATAAGGATATCATCCATAAAATTTGTTATACAGGGATTATTCAGAGGATCCAATAATTTTCTCATCATTCTAGAGAAGACACTAGGCGCATTCTTCAATCCAAATGGCAATCTATTAAACTCATAGTGTCCTTCTGAGGTACTAAAAGCTAGGTATGGTCTAACCTCAGGCTTTACTGGAATCTGATAGTATCCTTTACTCAGATCCACTTTTGAGAAATATTTAGCTTTATTTAGTCTGGCAAACAGCTGATTTGTATCCGGCAATGGATCCACCTGTCCTTCTGTAATAGCATTCAGTCTCCTGTAATCTATACAGAGTCTATGTTCTCCAGAGGGCTTCCTTAAGAGTACAACACCGGAACTATACGAAGACTCACTGTGCGAAATAATTCCTTCCTTCAACAGATAGTCTATCTCTTCCTTCAAAGCTTTCTCCTTAGCAAACGGAATCGAATATGGTTTCATACAGACAGGTGTGGAGTCTATTAGTTTCATATCATATTCCAATAGGTTTGTATGCCCTGGTCGGTCTGTTAACACCTCTGCATGATTATTTAGAACCTGTTGCACTCTCTCTTTCTGAGTTTTCGTTAAATGTGTACTGATTTTCACCTGTGCTGCTGTCTCACAGGGGTGTAATGGATATTCAAATGAGGAAAGTGGTTCCTTTTTCATCTCCATGGCGATGGACAAGGTCAACAAGTGTGTCTCTTCCTGATGTTCTCTTTCCAAATATTTCTTCAGGAGATTCACATGATAGATTTTTTCTTTCCCCTTCTTATCTATCTTATAATTTGTTCTAGATACCTTCTCTAAAACTGTATATGGACCCTGCCATCCAATTTGTAACTTATTCTGACTCCCGGGCAAAAGAAGCAGTACTTTCTCTCCCACAGCCAAATTTCTGTCTTTCGCCTTCCTGTTATAATAGGCAGCATGTTTCTTCCTGGCTTGTTTCAAATTTTCATTGGCAAGTTTCCACCCAGTTTTCAACCGAGTGGTCAGCTCATTCACATATTGGTATGAAGATGTAATGTTTTCCTCTGCCTTTTCATCAGTCCACGTTCTTAACAAAGCTTCAAGTGGACCTTTTATTGGCCTTCCAAACAATAATGTTGCCGGGGCCATACCGGTTGAACTATGGGGTACCTCCCGATAAGCAAAGAGGGCGGCGTGCAGGTACTGGTCCCATGTATCTGGTTTTTCGTGTGCCAACTTTCTCAGGATCGACATCAATGTGCCGTTAAATCTTTCCACTTGGCCGTTCCCTTGGGGATGATACACACTACAATGGAAGTGTTTGGCCTGGAAGATCCTGAAAACTTCTTCAGTTAGTTTCCCCTTGAACTGAGAGCCATTATCAGTCAAGATTTGATTGGGAAAGCCTAACCTTGTGAAAATTGTGAGCAATGCCTCTGCCACATGTTTGGAATCAATCGATGACAGGGCTACTGCCTCTCCCCACATAGAACAAGTGTCCACCAGAGTCAGAATGTAGCTGTTCCTTCTCTTGGTTCGGGTGAGAGGTCCCACAAGATCCACGGCAACTCTCTCAAAGGGTGTTCCCACTATGGGCATTTCCCCCAGAGTTGCTGGTGCAGTCCAATGTTTAGGTGCTACTCGTTGGCACTCTGGACAGGATTTTACATATCGTTTGATATCTTCAGTTATTCCTGGCCAGAAATAGTGACAAGCTATTCGCTGTCCTGTTGCGCTGATTCCCATATGACCACTGAAGGGAATCGCATGCCCTAGTTCCAACACTTTAGTCCTATATGAAGTGGGAAGGACCAGCTGTCCGTGACCATTGGATTCAGATCCAGCCTTCCTATATATCAGTTTGTTTTTCATATAAAACTCTCCCTTGCCTGGAGGTGTATGAGATTTGGGCAACTTCTTGAAACATGGCTTGAGTGTTTTGTCCTCAGCCTGTGCCTTCCTCATCTCATCTGGGTGAGTATTTATGGGATTATCCTCCTCCTTCTTTGACTGTGATCTGGTCTGCACTGTTGCCAATATCACAGGTCTCTTGGGATTCCCCAAGAAGACATATCTACACCCCAATATTAGAGGGTAGATTGGCTC
This sequence comes from Oreohelix idahoensis, assembly GCA_024509875.1. Taxonomy (NCBI): domain Eukaryota; kingdom Metazoa; phylum Mollusca; class Gastropoda; order Stylommatophora; family Oreohelicidae; genus Oreohelix; species Oreohelix idahoensis. The sequence continues at coordinate 66,970 of JAMPIV010003488.1, read as the reverse complement.
ATTTATCACTGCTGCTTTTATGATTCCTTCCACATATCGCGTTTTCACTTTTATTCGGGCGACGGGAAGTGTCATGGTAGCTACATCCTTGGTTGCAGTTTGAATCTCCACTGTTTCTGTGGTGTATTGATCGGCCTGCACCAGGTGAGAACTCACAACGGAATCGTAATCTAAACCGGTATCATATAAACATCTTATAGTGACACCATTACAGATGACATCTTCACACACTGGGGGGTGGTATGGTTCCTGTAATTCTTCAGGTTTGCCCTTCTTTTCCTTTTTCCCCGATGTCATAGCAGCAAAATGAGGAGGTTTCCTTCTACAATGGTCAGTGTCATGATTGTTCATCTTACAATTTTTACACCACCTTTTTCCTTGGTTGAAAGATTTTCTTTCATCATATTTCCTTTCATCGAATTGTGGGAATTTATTTTTATTTTCATACCGTGGCCTATCAAATTGGTGCTTACCTTTATTTTGATCCTTAGGATCAAATTTATTAAAGTTCTGTGGTGCCCTAAAGTTATCCACTTGTTTCTTTTTATTACCTGTTACCTCTGCTTGAGCTGCTTGATACCTTTCAGCAACATTTAGCAACTCATCCAGCCTCTCTGCACCTTGTTCCATGAGAAACTTTCTCAGGTCTGGAGCCATGGACTCTCTTAGTTGCTCTATAAGGACCATTTCCTTAAGATCTTGGGTTTTCCCCAGAGAAGTCCATTTCTCCAAGTATGTCTCTATTCGTGCAGAGAACTGGTGATAGGTTTCACCTGACAGTAGTTTAGCATTCCTAAATTTTTTCCTATAAAATTCTGCATTCTTTTCATACCTTAACAAAAGAGCCTGCTTTAGCATGTCATAATTTTCCTGATCACCTCTGCTCATTTTTGCAAAAACCTCATAAGCTGCCCCACGAAGTCCCTGAGATAACTTTAAGCTCCACCTTTCTCTCTCTAACCCATACGTGGTAGCTAATAGTTCATACCTATTTAGGTAGCTCTCTATATCATCGTCTTTCTCAACAAAATGATCTAAATGAAAATTCATAGCTGAGGTTGAGGCTCCTTGGCTAGCAGTGGCATCAGAGGCAAAGGGACTGGCACCATTTTCAGGAGCATGGCCCTGAAACTCAAACTCCCTTAGTCGTAACTCATGTTCCCTTTGTAATCTCTTCTCCTCCTTTTCTGCTTCCCTTTCTGCAGCCTGTCTTCTTTCCTCGGCTTCCCTTTCTGCAGCTAATCTTTTGTCTTCTCTTTCTGCTTCCAATTTCTTAGCCTCTTTGTCAGCCTCAATCTGCAACCTCTTAGTCTCAGCCTCAGCTTGCAACCTCTTAGTCTCAGCCTCAGCTTGCAACCTCTTAGTCTCAGCCTCTAACTTTCTTTCGGCCTCTTTTTCTAATCTTCTTTCTTCGCGTTCAATAAATTTGTCACATTCCGTAGTGACATAGGCAACCATAACTTGCCCATCTAATCCTAACTCTTTTGCAGTCTGTACAGCAGCAGATCGAAACTTGGCCAGGTCCGCCATTGTCTATCAGGTAAATTTCTACAATGTCTAACCAACAATTCAAATTCTAAATATATATATAATGGACAACACAGGCACCGTGAGCTCAACCTTATTTAATTCCACCCAAGGATACCTTTTAATTCTTATATTCCCTGAAGTGAATTACCCCCAATATTTTTAATAGGGAAAGATTCAAAATCCCAAGAGCGAGACCCCAATATATGTGGTGAAGTGGGATGTTATAAATATTTATATGGGACTTAGTGTACTGACTGAGATCAGCTGTGAAGGTATCTATATCTATTAAGAGTAGTGTATTATAGATAACCTTACTTGCTACCACATATCTATATATCTCAGTCAGAATTATTCTGGAATAGTGTGATGACTACGTTATGTGTCTAGGGTATGTGTATGATGAAGTGTAAGTCACAACAACAGACAGATAAACAATTTAATTTAATCCACTACTCTTGACAACACTGTGACACTCACATACATATAACACTCTATGAGAATATCTTAAGGAGTCACTGATAACTTTTCAAATAACAATATGTATTCATGGTTATCATAAAGGTATATGTGTCCTGATTCAAATACAAAGGAACCAGGAATCACAATCAATTTTAATTACAAGTATATGTACAGACTTTATCAATATGAATATTGTAGTGACATATATTATTAAAATATCCTATGTGTGTCAGTTGTGTAGTGGTAATATGAGGTAATACTGGTTTTGTTTTGTTCAAGCTCTGTTGGTATTTGTCATCATGACTTCAATAGTTTGTCTTTTGGGACTAGTATTGGAGATGTTTTCAGTTCCTGATATTAAGACAATTAAATTCCCCTCTGAATGTTATTTTTACAAAGTCCTTTCAAGATGAGGGGACATAATGTTGAGCTCAGCTGGCCAAATCAGCTTATCTTGAGTGATGGCGGCAGGAAAGGACTCCTCTGCTCGAATTCTCCTCTGGGCTCTGGAGACACCTCACTGATAGCTAAATGGACCAAGGAGTATGCTGTCCGACTCTGGATTCAGCAAAGCTCTGACCAGGTGCTGCTCAGTACCATCAAGACCACGGTCCCTGTAAACAAGAAGGATGTACCTTCTACTTCATAACTAATTGATACTCTAGTTCTACACGGAGCACAATACAACACAAACATTGAGTTCAGAGCGTTAGGCCAACTGTCAGCTTCATCTGAAATACTTTATACCAGTATTTACCTCCTTAATGGTTACCACGCCTCTGCACTTCCAGCATTATTTCTGTCTAATCAATCATCCAGGTGTCAGTGTACTATTTGGCCATTCCATGCCGTTTTACTTCCCTCCGACACCCTCTGTTCAGGCTGGAGCATTATAGGCTTTATCTCTTGTTTGCCACTGAACTACACATATATATACAGGCATAAATTAACAATTTACATTCAATTTTCATTAAAAGATACTGAATGGTTCAAGCTTACCACAATTTCATGGAAATAAACACAGATACGTTGATTAGCAATGAATTCTGGCACAATTACTGGCACAAATTCCCATCTGCTTATGTTCCAGGCTTTTATTTTAGCAAAAATGTGAGCTGGCTTCAACGCACTGTCGCTTTATCAAGCTTATTTGCACTAGTGGTCTCGAACTAACGCTCCTAAGTGAGTATATCAGCGAGTCTAGCCAATGAGGCCACGTTTCGACAAGTGTTTGAAAAAATGTTACCTTTCTACGTCTCCCTAACAACCAAGATAGTATTTATAGCCCGACCAATCGTGGTTAGTTTTTCATTTGTTGCGCTCCAATCAATTTGGAGTTTACATGGTAGGCTATTTATGTAACGTAAGGTTTTTTTTCAAACACGTTATAAAAAATTTTATGAGCAGAAATGATTTTGTGTTGTCAGGCATCCCCACTATTTTATTTTGGTTATAATTTATTAATTCCTGGACTATTTGCGTAACGTTTTACATATTCTTTGTCAGCAAGCCCTAAGGAACCCAAATATCCAAATTTAAAAGAGCTACGTGGCTGCGTTCAAAATATGTATTTTCTACCTCCTGTTTCGAAGATGTGCTGTCTGGGAAGGGTAGTGTATTTTATCACTGTCCGTCTGAAAAAAAATTAGTGCATGTAGTCTTACACGCGTGATGGCAGCATTTGTGTATCGCGCGACGCGTGTTGCCTGCGTTCCTGATTTTCAGCCCTCCCTCTCTCTTTATCCTTTAGTCCATCTGTTCGTTCGTTTTGGTAACGCAGTGTAGAAAAAGACATGAATGGAATTTAAAATTTAGGTCAACTTGCATATTTCAAGGTTTTTCTTAGAAAGGCAGCACATTTTATTGTGTGTTTGGGAAACGCGTGTATGTTGCAGAAGGCCTATATTTAACGTGGAAACGTTACAATTTGCAGACGAAGCATAAAACAAAGGGGATTTCGAGTACTGTCATTGTGACAGCACTGTTCTTTACCATTCTTCTTCCTTTATAATTATATGTATTTATTAGGCTTTATATTTACTTGATAATTTATATATGTGGATTAGAATATTCCACGACAATATCACTCGCACAGGAATGTAATGGGCAGTGAATAGTAAATAGTAATGGGCAGTGAAGAGTAAATATTCAGTAATGGGCAGTGAAGAGTAAATATTCAGTGATGGGCAGTGAAGAGTAAATATTTAGTGATGGGCAGTGAAGAGTAAATATTCAGTGATGGGCAGTGAAGAGTAAATATTCAGTGATGGGCAGTGAAGAGTAAATATTCAGTAATGGGCAATGAAGAGTAAATATTCAGTAATGGGCTATGAAGAGTAAATATTCAGTAATGGGCAGTGAAGTGTAAATATTAAGTGATGGGCAGAAGAGAGTAAATATTCAGTGACGGGCAGGGAAGAGTAAATATTCAGAAATGGACAAGAAAGAGTAAATATTTAGATATTGGCATGGAAGATATCTATAGAAACACATTTACTAGCATAAGACACAAAGTTTAGTACAAACAACAAAGCAATTTAAAAATAAAAAAAGTGTCTCAGAAATTATGTATCCTGCAGAAGAAAGGTAAGAAAAAAGAAATCATCTAAATTTCACCTGTAAATATCTCCGCATTGTTTTCGCCACAACTTAGACTGAAGTCTGGAGTCACGAACCAGACTGAAGAGGTGACCCACGATGGGCAGAGGTCGCACAGGGCTGGGCGGCAGACGAGGGTCAGGTCGACGGAACCAGTAAAAGACGATCAGGAAAACGACCACGGCTACAAGAAAAGTCGCCAACTCCATTTTTATAGTGATCAGATCGACAGCGTTGACAATCCTATAACTGGAATAAAAATTCGCATTGTTAAATTCATATTTGAGTTATGTTCGAATATGTGCTATATAGAATAAACAACACTATATATCTATATATTAACCCACAAGGAATTGAATCGATTATCACACACATAAGACCAGGTTTCATGTTAATGGACGAGATACAAAACAATATAGGAATAACTAGGCCAGACGACTGAGATATTGTATTAGACGCAGGCACTTGTCTAGGATAGTCGATGAACATACTGAAATAGGACAGTCAATTTATATGTGGGATTAGGACATTAGAAAGAGATGGCACACAAGTAGACATTTCAAAGCCGACATGTAAACATGATCGAACAAGCTAAGTTACCGGTCTTGTGTCAAATTAGAACATTAGAAAGCGATGGCAAACAATTAGATATTTAGAAATCGACATGTAACAATGATCGAACAAAGTTACAAGCTCTGACAGCAACACACGTTTACTTGCTTGGTTTGTTAAAGCTCCGTGCAGTCAGACAGACAAGAAATTAATGGAGACAAACATTTAGCAAGTACATTCTAAGCGGAACAGTTAGCACCACTTGTACTAAAAGAAATAAAGACCATTAAAATTGTATTACATTGTGAAAATAATAAGATTTTATAAGTAGACATCTCGTTGATCATCACACACTAGCGCCAAAAAGAGTACCAGCCTTGAAAAAACTTATTCTAAGTCTTCATATCGATGCAGTCAAGTCTTCATATCGGTGCAGTCAAGTCTTCATATCGGTGCAGTCAAGTCTTCATATCGGTGCAGTCAAGTCTTCATATCGGTGCAGTCAAGTCTTCATATCGGTGCAGTCAAGTCTTCATATCGGTGCAGTCAAGTCTTCATATCGGTGCAGTCAAGTCTTCATATCGGTGCAGTCAAGTCTTCATATCGGTGCAGTCATCTCAAGGTCTTTCCACGCCATCTTCATCACAATCATATGTCCCGAGTTTTCTTCTCTTTGGTCTACGCTTCTTTTCTTACCCCAGAGATTCAAGAGGGACGACGGCCTTGTAATGCTATCAACAGCTTTACTCGAAGTGTGTTCTATCCATCGCCGGCTTTATCTTCTACTGTTTCACTGGCTCTTGTCTGTTTCTTTATCATCTTCGAGGTCTTTCTTTACCTAAGCAAAAACTAGAGAGATACTACCTAGTGATGTCTGAAAAGGAAGGGGTAAACATCCTTTTCATTGTGATCATCAATCATGTGTTGCAAGACTTCAACTGTAATATCAGACTATTCATAAACTGGTTTCACGGTCCCTATTCTTGAACTCCATCGAGTTTCAGATGCAGGCTTGAAACTATTGGTATGACATCTTTCAGCTATCGCAAACGGAAATAACGTGAAAATAATGAATAAAGTGACTCAATTGCACCAACATGTTTTTGCTATTTTTCTCAATAATCCCCCTGTTGAACATCACTTTTATAACCAGCCATAACTGTAGCAATGTCTTAGCACAGACAACGACAGTCTTCTAATGGCATTTTGTCTTTTTCCAGTTGTTCTAAAATTATTTAGATAATGCTTTCAGCATCCTTTTGGTTTAATTGGATAAATCCAAGGACATCAATTGTTTTCTTCTAAGAATCAATATTAACATAACAAACAGTTTTTACCAGTTGCTGCTGACGTGCCTGATCTAGAGTAGAATTAAACATGAGGCCTAAATGTTTGACCTTATGGATGCTCTGTCACAGTTTTTGGCGATTAGTAGAAGGCATCAGCTTAATAAATTCATTATGTACTAAATGAGAAAAATATAATGTCGTCCCTGTGAGAGCTTGTCCACATTGTCACAGAATGGCCGTGCTATTATTTTATTGTGTTCTTTTCCTTATTGCGCCTTCATTTTATTTCTTTCTAAACAAGTATTTTCTCTCATTTTTAATGCATGACTCAGGCTGCTTGTTGTTGTTTCGCATGATCTATCCTGGGTAAACAAACCCAACTGGTAGCAGGAAGATAAACAGTGCCCTACCTTGTTAAAATAGCCCAGGCATGTATCTTGCTCACGCCAATCTGGTCGCCCATGCTGCTTGTATTGACAATCGGAATATAAACACGAATTTGCCGGCAGGAAAGTTACATAACCTACCGGGGATGAACACTCGTGTTTGTCAACATTCATAATAACACATTAAACTGAAGGGTTTGTTATGAAGTACAGACATGAGTCATCTAAAAGGGAAAGTTTCAATATCTTATATGGGAGGCGTTTGAAATTACCTGTGTCTGCGTATTTTCATGAGAGAAGGGGGGCAAAGATATATACTTTAGCGAACATTAAATTTTGTGTGGTCTAGCCAATATATATATTAAAATCGTTGTACTGGCGACCAGGTTTTCATGGTTCAAACCCGGGCGTCAGCGTTTGAAGGAGTGTTTACGACCGGAAAATTTGACTGAATAACCTGAACGGCTCCTGCACATAAATCCCGTGTGGATGGGAAGGAGCCCTGACCGGGTAGGAAGGAAAGTCCACTGACCCCCCAGCCTCGCAATGACATGTCACTGGGCCAAAAGAGCTGGAAAGCTCGAGTGCCGCTGGTAAGAAAAAAAAAAGTAAATATTAAAATAGGCTACGTTTGATTGGCGACTCTCGCCGCGTAGAAAGCTTACAGAGCATGGGCTAAAGGACCCATATAATGTAGCCCATTTTCAGTCTCCAGCACTTTGTTCCATTGAGTCAAGACGACACATTCAGACTAGCCAAGATCGAAGAAATATAGGATTTGGTTAACGAGGTTTGGACCAAGTAGTGAGGATTTACTGAAATTAACCAGGAAGAAAACTCGACTTCGTAATACTGGAAACCACAAATTCATCAGAACCTATAAACAGAATAATAGTGGGATTATTAAAATAATACTCAGCTACCTGAAAGACAATCTCAAAACCTGTGGCCCGACATTATTCGGAAGTCTTCCTGGGCCAGACGTCTGTAATATAACCTGATACGGGGTAAGTTGTAACATGTACAATTTTAGGATTTTATATTTTACATTTGACATGTTTAACCCGCTGGTGGTTGTTGTATACGTTTATACAAGGTCGTAACCTCAGAATTTGAAAATAATAGAGACATGAACCACCACAGTAAGCGCTAGTGACTGCTTCGTGCCGGTTCTCTCACGGGGAACCAAAAGCAGAGGTAGCACCAGACTCAAAGTGGAGCAGGGAGTGGGTGATGATAACATCAGGTTGTATATATTTATTATCTTAACATTTTTATAAGTTTGCATGTATATTTAAAATTCTGTAAACCAGGCAACAGTCTCTTTCCGCTGTCCAGTCATATTTTTTTTCATTAGATTACATGAATTAACGATGATTTTAATCCTATCCACTGGGTTTATCATTGATGCTCAGGGAGAGTAAATTACTGAGAAAAAAGGAAAGGGTCGGTGGAACGGACAGCATGGAAGTCGCCTGACTAGTGTCAGGAACCCAATACTTAGCAGAGACATTTGTTTTCTTCTAAAGTTCGTGGTACAAGTTGGTGATACCAGTTAGTGATACCAGTGTGTGTTACCAGCGTGATACTAGTTTGTGGATCAAGAGCTCGTGTTGACTATGCTAAATGCCTGCCTTTGAAGGGTTGTGAAGGTCCTTGCCTTGACATTGGAGCGGTTACCCCTGCAACTACGCCTGGGGCGTGCCCTCATCACAGAAATCGAAAATTGCAGGTGCAGTCAGCAAATCAGTCAACACCTTGCCAGACAAGTCATTTTAATCTGGCCAAAGCAAATAACTCACTACCCAAATAAACTACCACCTGAACTAATTTCGATGAGGAAAAATTCTTTATGTAAATTCACTCACATCACTTATTTTTTTTTTCTCATTTTAAAATAATTGATTATTAAATTTGTTATATGTATTTACAAATTAATAGTTGATTTAATTATTACAGAGAGAAGTGCACACGTATGAATCAGTTATTTTAAATACAAATACAAAAGCTACTACGGGAATATTTTACTGAATAATTCAGCTGGGAGCTCAGAAACGAGCTAATATATCTTTCTCTTCATAGAAGTGGCGGGTAGGTGCAAAGTTCACAATAGCCTGGAAACATTCACCGATGTGCTCTTACTTACTTAGTCGTTCCCCTTCTACCGTGAGGTGTAGAGGTGTGGAAGAGAGAGCGCCAGACTATCATATTGGCTGTCTTCCTCCTGGCCTGGTTCCATTCTAGTCCTCGGTCCTTCAAAGATTGTCTAATGTTGTCCTCCCAGCGGACTCTGGGTCGTCCTGGGGGTCTGGATCCTTGGCTCTTTGTTTCCCATGCTTGTCGTGGTAGCCGGTCTTCTCCCATTCTGCAGACATGGCCAAACCATCTTAGTTGGGACTGTTCTACTTGGGTCTGCAGGGGGTGGGATTTAAGGCCTTGACGTTGTTGCGTGATAAATTCTCGCAACATCGTTTTTTACAATATCTATTTTATAACGCAAGGGCAACAACTGCTTGAAATTTATAGTCACTTTTCTCGGTAAGCGTTTGTCTTCTCGCGTTGGTATCGAATGCAGTTAAGTTTTGAGCGGTGGTCATTTTGCGCTGGACTGCGCATGACTTGTCTTGCTTTTTGGTCGATCGGTTTCCGCCCACCACTAGTGGAGTGAGCGATTTGGAATGGCGAAAGAGATGCCTCGTTGAAGAGGGGATCTCCGCTATTTTTTGTTCTGTCAGGGATGTGTAGTCCTCTTATGGATATTTCGTTTATTCGGGATAATACCTCTAGTGTATTTGCACATGCCGGGAGGCGTGATATTTCTGTATTTCTTGAAAGCAAGGTAAATTGACTTTTTTCATTAACTCTATCGATTTTGGGTCGTGAGCGATTTCGATTCATAGCCTGTCTTCGAAAGTCGTCGTCACGAGATGTTTTTTCCCAGCTCACATGTCGCTGCATTGTACTGCATCGGTTGATGCATGTACCAAGGACCATTACTTGCTACTTTGTTAAATGAACTAGGTTTGGAAAACCTTTATTATCTAGAGGATATTTTTGAGGACATTATTTATACTTCGGCAGACGTGTCTGTCTTGCTGAAGTCAGACTAAGGAGAGTGAACTGATCTCATACATCTGGTTATCTCCTGGCTGTTATAGAAAAGGATGGAGTTTTTCCACCTGACTACATTTACAGCACTATGAAATATAACATGCATCTGACTCATCATTGTAATGCTGTCTACCGTCTATTGCTGTATTGAATGTTGCTGTGATAATGACTGTTTGATGTGCCCACATATTCGCGTAACCATTTTGTCACTGTGGCGTCCACAATAAATAATGAAGAAAAACGTCAACGGCTGTTACAAGAATCATTGACTTTATACGTCGTGAGTTTACTGACGTCCTATGTGGATTGCCCTGTTATTTTTGTATGGACATTGTTTTGACTGAACACATCTGCACACCACACAAAACCAGACATGCGGATACCATCCATCATCATATGGCATCACGCATCATTTGGTGGCCATAAGCTGGTTTGATTCTGGTACTAGCAAACACGGGGTCCCTTACCCACTTCATTTTCAACAAGAATTCATCAGCATCCTTCAAGAAATTAACATTCTTCAATACAGTCAACATCTTCAAAATTTTCAAAGTACTCGGCGTTGCCCGGTAAAAGTCAAAATTTCAACTTTTTGACGGAAACAAGAATTTGACAGTACCCGGCGTTGTTACATGTTGCCGGATAACTCGGACTGCTGTTATCTTTTACGCAAGTCAAGCAAGTTGCTGCTGTCAAGGTTCCAGTGCTGTCGTTTTTTTGAGAAGGTCAAGTGCCGGTTGAAACGGGTTGTTTTCTGAAGAAGGCCAAGTACCGATTTCCATAAACTTACTTTGGATTAGAAGGTCAAGTGCCGAAACAACTCAACACACAGTATTTCAGAAGCTCTTGTACCATCGTGTTAGCAGTGGAAGCAGTTCAGATGTGCCATCATCGTTGGAGCTTCGCTCTTTAGGACGTTGATTGACATCCGTTTTTCTGCTGTTCTACGATTGGAAGCCTATAAGTTAAGTGGCCTGTTTGTATGTAAACTGTGCCCTTGTACTTCTGCTGAGTCTTCTGTGTATCATCTCATTCTATATGTTATATGTTTATATGTTATTTGTATATTTATATGTTTATATTTCAGCGGGTTCTCGGTTGGGTGGTGTCTCCGTTAGATTATGCCACGTCATAGAGGTCGTCTATTGTGAGCGTTTTCTGTAGGGTTTGCAAATTTCCGATACTGGAATTTGCTAAGCGACTTCTGTTGCTATTTATGTTAGCTGTGATGACATGTTTTAATATTGTTTTCGTTATTATTTCACATTCTTTAGTTTTGTTTTGATTTGTTTGTATTTGTTAGCCTACTCTTGTCTATAATTTAGTTTCATACAACATTTTTGTTTATACACTGTGGTGTCATGTATTTTGTTTAATTATAGCGCAGATATCGTCACATTTTTTGTGATATGTCATTAATTTCTGCTTTATTTTTAGTTGATTTCTGCGAACGTTTTTGTATTGTTGCTGATCTTTGTTATTGTTTACATTGTTATTGTTTACATTGTTTGTATTGTTTACATTTTCAATGTTTACATTCTGCATGTGTTTACATAGTCATTGTTTACAGTTATAGTAATTAGTTAATGAGCTATGCTAATGCACTGTTACTACTACACTGATGATAAATGAATGATGAATAGTGTCGTGCACTATTGAATGAGAAGTGCACTTATGATCAAGAATTGATTGTTGATATTTCATATACAAGTTCTTTGATTGGAGACTTGTTTCCCACAGAGACTGGGATAATATAAGGTGATGTGAATATACAAGTGCTTAATTAAGACTTGTTACACTTAGGTTTGAAATAAATTAGTTAATTATTTCAGGTTTTGGACTTATATATTACTCATTATGTCTACATTTGAGCACTTTATTGAGCAGGGTAAATTGCTTGGGAAGACTGGTGATAAGTTAGAAGAATTTGCAACTGCTCGATATGATAAAGCAATGGAAGCTGAACAAAAGAAACTGCAGATGCAGGTGGATGAAAAGAGATTCCAAATGGAAATGGAAAAACAAAAAAGGGAATCAGAAGCTGAGGAGAGAAAACTCCAGCTACAGCTAGAGGCTGAGAATAAAAGACTTGAAAAAGAAGCTGAGAATAAAAGACTTGAAAAAGAAGCTGAAAATAAAAGACTTGAAAAAGAAGCTGAAAATGAAAGACTTCAAATGCAGGCTCAAGCTGAAGAAAGGAAGTTACAAAGAGAGGCTGATGAGAGGAAAGCAAAAATGGAACATGAAGAAAAACTCTTAGCTTTAGAGTTGGAGAAATTGAAATTGACGAGCATGAGTAATGGTAATGATTCAAACAAGGGTTCATCTTCTGGGAAGGCTAATAATGATACTTTTAAGATTAAGTTACCAACATTTAGTCCTTCCAGTGATGACATAATGTTCTATCTGGACAGATTTGAACAAGCATGTACAGCTCATAACATAGACAAAGCAAAATATGTTTATCAGTTATCAGGGATACTGACAGGTAAAGCTCTAAGTATATTAAATATGGTGGATGAACCTGACAAGAACAATTATGAGGTTGTCAGGGCCGCTTTGTTAAAGAAATATCAGCTTAACGAAGACGGCTATCGTCTACAATTTAAAAACATGTTACCTGAAAATGGAGTTGAATTCTCCGAGTTTATTGCAAGAATACGCATTACTTTCTCACGATGGGTTGAACTATCTAAGACGGAAAAAAAACTTATGAAGGACTTATGGACTTAATACTTAGAGACAAAGTCATGTCGTCTGTCAATGAGTCTTTCCTTGCTTTCCTTCATGAACGTAAACCTAAAACAATAAAAGAAATGGAAGATTTCTGTTGCCAGTACGTAACTGCGCACCCACACATAACCATGGGTAACTCTAAGGTGAAAGAAGGTTTACCAGTTGCTTCGGCAGCTCCGTATGGCCAAAACTTTGCTCGTAGATTCCAACAAAATTTTGATAGAAAGAGTAGCGGTAATTTCTGTCAAAATCATGGAAACCAATTTCATAGTGATTCTTCTTCGAAGAATTGGAGACAACCTGATAGTACTCGTTACTATCACCCTAATAATTATAAGCATTTCAAAAGAGGATATGGTAATAGAGGTTATTCCTGCCGAAGACCTCAGAACCAAACAAATAGATGTTCGCATCAATGTGAACATGATAGTAATCGTGGAAACTGGAATTCGAACCAGGATAACAATTACAATAGATACAATAATAACTGCAGAGATAATAATAACTCTGATAACTTCAGAGGTAATAATAGTCGGGGTAGATCTCAACACAAAAAAAAGAGATATCAGCAGGCTAATGCTGTACAACAGGAAACTGAGGGAGCCTGTAATCATGTTGTTGATAGTAAAAACTTTGACGCTGTCACTAGTTCTGCTTTTGACTTTGAGAGAGCAAACAAATGCCCCCAATGCAGTACTTTATTCGAACCGGGTACCATAACTACTTTGAGTTGTGGTCACCCACTTCCCGCTCTTCCTGCTGCTGTTGCGCATGACGGGAGGGGTTCTTTAATTCTACATAAGGGTCTTGTTAATGATACTCCGGTCTCACTACTTTTCGATTCCGGATGCACCACTATTGGTGTTAGACAATCGCTTGTAGATCCATCTTGTGCTACAGGAAGGGTTATTAAATGTGTCACATTTGGCGGCACTCTAGAAAAATATCCTACTGCTGTAATTCGCATTGCCACTCCTTTCTTTACTGGAGATGTGCATGCTTGTCTCTTACCTAATCCTATTGCGGACCTTATTATTGGTCGTATTCACGGAGTTAGGGAGTGTACCCCACAGCAGATTGCTGCTTGGGAAGATAATAACATGCAAGCTACAAATGCAGTAGTTACAAGAGCACAAGCTCTACAAACACCCGAAACTTCACTGAATAGTGATAATGAAGTTGATAGCCAAGATAGTCACTTAGTGATCACTCGTGACTCTTTCATAAAATTGCAAGAAGAAGATCCTTCTTTAAAAAAATTCTTCGTTCTTGCGAAGAAAGGTGATCCGAATCAGGATACAAATAGAAAATCTTGGATTGCAATGAGAAACGGCGTACTTGTACGTATGGTACAAGATTCGACTACGTCGGCACATTCGCAAATTCTTGTTCCCAAGAGCATGAGAGTGCAAATATTGCAACATGCTCATGACTCGCAATGTGCTGGACATATGGGTTTTGCCCGTACGAAGTCGAGAGTCCTTGCGGCTTTCTTTTGGCCTTTTGTCAATAAGGACATTCGTATTTACTGCCGATCATGCAAGGTATGTCAGGAGGTCAAATCTAGAGGACCACGACATGCTGCGCCTATCCAGGCTGCTGACATTCCTATTCGGCCGTTTCAGAAAATGGCCATAGATATTATTGGCCCTTTTAAGGTCAGGTCGGCCAGAGGACATCAGTTTATCCTTACATGTGTCGATATGTGCACACGTTGGCCAGAGGCTATTCCTCTTAAGAGCATATCTACTACAGATATCGCAGATGCTCTTTGGTTGATATTTTCTCGCTTGGGGTTCCCCAGAGAAATATTGTCAGACCATGGAACTCAACTCATATCTGACACTATGTCACAGGTAATGTCTACCTTACATATTGAACGATCTCTCAGTAGTATCTACCATCCTATGTCTAATGGGTTAGTTGAGCGTCTGAATAGAACGCTCAAGACTTTGCTTGGTAAGATAACTGAAGATCATCCTCAAGATTGGGACAGGGTTTTACCCGCGGCTCTCTTTGCCTATAGAGAAGTCCCTAATGAACACACAGGATTTTCTCCTTCGAACTTGTCTTTGGCGCGCGTCCACGCGGCCCTATGTCTTTATTACACGATCTCATCACTGCCGATGATATTAGCGATGAAACTCAATCCTCATATGAGTATGTCATTGCTCTTAGACAAAAGATCATTGAGGCATGTAAGCTAGCAACTGCTTCATCAGAAATTGCTAAAGAGAAGGCAAGACAGTTTGCTAACAAGAATAGATGTCTACGACAACTTTGTCCAGGTGACAAAGCATTCGTCCTACTCCCCAGTAGGGAAAATAGACTTCTTATTGCATGGAAAGGTCCGTATGCAATAGTCTCTCGGATTTCCGATGTTGACTATGTGGTCGATATTGATGGAAAGCATAAAACTTTCCACATAAACATGCTTTCGGAATTTCACGAACGTCCGGACTATTTGCTGCCTATTTTCCAGGCAACGGATGATGCTCCTGCACATCACGGTCATTATTCATCCCTGTCTGTCATACAGGATGAGGAATCTACCTTCTCAGATGTCAATCTTCCCCTTCCAGTGGTTCCATTACATTCCACGGAATCTTGGAAAAACGTTTCTGTTTCTCCTAATCTTTCTGGTGACGAACATCGACAAGTCTCGTCGATGTTACAAACATTTCAGGATGTTCTCACTGACATTCCTGGGACACACAGATGTCATAGAACATGACATAATTCTTACCGACAATAATCCAATTAGGGTTAGGCCGTATCCTATTCCTATACACTTTCAGTCGCAAGTGGAAAAGGAATTGGATGAAATGATTCAATTAAATATAATTGAACCATCGACTTCACCATATTCTTCTTCCATGGTTTTTGTCCGGAAGAAGGATAAGAACATACGAATTTGCGTTGATTATCGCAAATTGAATCAGGTCACAAAGTTCGACGCTGAACCGATGCCTTTGTTAGAAGATCTACTGATTAGACTTTCTAATTCTAGATTCTTCACTAAACTTGACTTGTCTAAAGGTTATTGGCAAGTGCCTTTAGCAGAGCATGCCAAACCTCTTACTGCTTTTTCTACACCTAGGGGTCTATTTCAATGGAATGTTATGCCTTTTGGTCTCATGAACGCCCCTGCCACTTTCGTTCGCATGATGCGTCGAATTCTGTCACATCGTTCGGATGTCATCGCATACTTAGATGACATCTGTCTCTTCAGTGATACCTGGGAAGATCACTATTTAGGGTTATATGACTTACTGTCCACTCTACGTGAGAATAATTTGACAGCGAAACATTCTAAAGCTTTTGTTGGTTTTGGTGAAATCTCTTTCCTGGGTCATCGTGTTGGTCATGGTCTCTTGAAGACAGAAGACCACAATACTTCCAAAATACTGAACATCTCTGTTCCTAAAACGAAGAAACAAGTTAGGAGTCTCTTAGGTTTAATTCAATTTTATGGGAGATTTATTCCAAATTTATCTTCGATCATGGCACCTCTATCAACATTGTTGAAGAAAGGTTCGCCTAATCTGGTCCGTTGGTCTGAAGAATGCCAATCTTCACTAGACCAAATCAAGAATATATTTTCTTCTCCTCCCATCTTAAGATTACCTACTCTTGATAGGACTTTTTGTTCTTCGGAGTGATGCTTCATCCACTGGGATTGGAGCAGCACTGATGCAAGAATATGCAAATACTCTGCATCCTGTTATGTACATTTCTAGAAAAACTAAATGCGGCAGAGAGGAACTACTCGGTTTTAGACCGTGAGTTGTTAGCGATGGTTTGGTCAATTCTAAAGCTACAAAGATTCCTCCTGGGCGCACATTTCATTCTAGAGACTGATCAGAAAGCTCTTACAGCTATTCAGACTAAGAATTTGAAGAGTTCGAGATCCACTCGATATGCTATAGCTCTTCAACCTTTTCACTTCACGGTACGAGCTATCCGTGGTGCGGATAATGTGATGGCTGACATTTTGTCTAGATGCCCACATGACTCCAACTAATACTTCTGTCCTATATTTCCATATATTACAGAGTCATAACACACCTATATTTCTACAATAGATTAGCACATCTGTACTTACCTATATGTACACACTATCGTGCTTTGTTGTCATCTTCTTCTGTTCGTTTTTTAAGATGATAGAGGAGGACTGAGTAGTTAATATAAGGGCCGTTAGTTTACTAAACAGCCACAATTATTAATAATGTATTGTACCTTATGAAGCATATTAGTTATTAATTAGCATTATATTGCTTGTACTTTCTCAGAATGTCATTGTTGAGCTGAGGACTTACCTTACTAGTATCAAGCATGACGAGTTCTAGATTGTGTACTTACCCTCGGAATACCAGAGCATATGTCCTGGATCGTCATGTAGTTTAACTTTACTATGTACTTATGTCATTACATGTCAAAGACTTTACTATTTAAATTTTCCTATTAGATTTGTACATCCATTTTTAAAGACAATATTAGAGTATGCTGTTTAATGATGATTATGGTAACTTGCATACGTATATTGTGTTTACATGCTAACGTGATGTGTGTTGGTGACACCTCCCCGATGTGAATATTTTTTGAGACATATTTATTTTTCTGTTGAGGTATATCCTCACCAGACACTCTATAATTAGCCTCATGTTAGGCAATTTAATTAATTATCAGCGCATAATTCGTGCGTTTTGAGCCGCTTATCGCATGCTCTTTGATATTTAAAAAAAAAATATGTTCCACATTTTTTTTTTATCGGGAGGAGGTGGTGATATGTTGCGTGATAAATTCTCGCAACATCGTTTTTTTTACAATATCTATTTTATAACGCAAGGGCAACAACTGCTTGAAATTTATAGTCACTTTTCTCGGTAAGCATTTGTCTTCTCGCGTTGGTATCGAATGCAGTTAAGTTTTGAGCTGTGGTCATTTTGCGCTGGACTGCGCATGACTTGTCTTGCTTTTTGGTCGATCGGTTTCCGCCCACCACTAGTGGAGTGAGCGATTTGGAATGGCGAAAGAGATGCCTCGTTGAAGAGGGGATCTCCGCTATTTTTTGTTCTGTCAGGGATGTGTAGTCCTCTTATGGATATTTCGTTTATTCGGGATAATACCTCTAGTGTATTTGCACATGCCGGGAGGCGTGATATTTCTGTATTTCTTGAAAGCAAGGTAAATTGACTTTTTTCATTAACTCTATCGATTTTGGGTCGTGAGCGATTTCGATTCATAGCCTGTCTTCGAAAGTCGTCGTCACGAGATGTTTTTTCCCAGCTCACATGTCGCTGCATTGTACTGCATCGGTTGATGCATGTACCAAGGACCATTACTTGCTACTTTGTTAAATGAACTAGGTTTGGAAAACCTTTATTATCTAGAGGATATTTTTGAGGACATTATTTATACTTCGGCAGACGTGTCTGTCTTGCTGAAGTCAGACTAAGGAGAGTGAACTGATCTCATACATCTGGTTATCTCCTGGCTGTTATAGAAAAGGATGGAGTTTTCCACCTGACTACATTTACAGCACTATGAAATATAACATGCATCTGACTCATCATTGTAATGCTGTCTACCGTCTATTGCTGTATTGAATGTTGCTGTGATAATGACTGTTTGATGTGCCCACATATTCGCGTAACCATTTTGTCACTGTGGCGTCCACAATAAATAATGAAGAAAAACGTCAACGGCTGTTACAAGAATCATTGACTTTATACGTCGTGAGTTTACTGACGTCCTATGTGGATTGCCCTGTTATTTTTGTATGAACATTGTTTTGACTGAACACATCTGCACACCACACAAAACCAGACATGCGGATACCATCCATCATCATATGGCATCACGCATCAGACGTATCGTCTGGTTGCGTACCATGTCTCTTCTTGTTACTTCAACCACCTTCCTCAGATACCTCATTTCTGAGGTTTGGATCTGGCTTTTGTGGGTTGTAGTCATTGCCCATGACTCGCATCTATATGTCAAGACTGGGACATAGGTGGAGCGGTATACAGCCATCTTCGTTTTCTTAACAACCTCTCTCTTGCTGAGGAATCCTCGATTTATGGCCTGAAAAAGTCTCCCAGCTGCTGCTTTTCGAGTGGCCAACCGATGTGCTCGATTTCTGAATTATCCTATAAAGATTCCCTAAAATAGAAGCACCATCCTTCTATTTACAACTCTTCCAAGAGTAATCTTGAGCGAAGGTAGATACCATTACCGTCCCTCAGTTTATACTCTAAATTTTGGTCATTGTTGGACCATAACTGCAGAGCAGGGGAGACAACCCGTGACACACATTACTGAGTATGTGGGGGCAAGCGTTGCCCTCGTTTCAAGCGATCTTTGTCCTCTCAAGACTGTGTGTGGTCCCGGCTTTCGGGTCCTCCCAGTAAAGTAGAGGCAGTGATATGTGTCTGTGTCCGATAACGTCATTTGACAGTGGTAGAGACTCGGTCGCTGCTACGCCATTGATGAACAGAGCCGTGTTCTATCGAGACTGTTTGGTCCCGTGTCCGGGTCCTCCCAGTTCAGGTAGGCCGGAGCTGGTTTCTTCTTGGTAATGCAGCTCGGCAGTGGTAGAGGCTCGGCACTGGCTGTGCCGTCCCCTCGATACGTCCGTGTCTCGGAGATATAACCCCCTTTGCAGGGTAGAGAACGACTCTTCTCGTGGCATTGCACCCTCGCCACCCGAAGAGAAGTTCCCTGGGGTTGCAATAAAGCCCACTGGTGGCTGGCCTCTTTGCCAGACACTACTGTCTTTGGAGGTATGACCCCCTTTGCAGGGTACCGAGATATCAAACCTCGGGGCAGTACACACACGCCAAAGTGGGCCTGGTGTACTCTGTTTCGAGTCTAGGATGCTCCCTGGGGTTGAAAGAAAGCCCGAAACACACCCACTACTCGTCTGATACCGTGTGGGATGCACGGCGGGTTGCGGTACCATCGCCTGGTGTCACGATTGGTGGCTTCCCGGCCGTGTGGCAACACGGACCATGTGCAGAGGGAGGCGGTGGCTGCGCCACCGCCTCGCCAGGCAGTCTGCACAACGGGTAACTGGCTCAAGGGTATGAACGAGTGTATAACTCATCCCCTAAAGGGCAAAAGAGTGAATAACTCGCGCCCTGGGATTGAAACAAACAAACAAACAAACAAACAAACATACTGAGATGTTTTTTCATGACAGAATTGCTTTTCTCTTCCTGTCTTGAGGGATTTCTTGTAGCCACGCAGAGCAAGGTTCTGAGATGTTATAAACGTTCTAAAATGGAGAATTCTGTAGAGAACATTTCGTCATTATTCTTTCTCTGCTGCCATTCGGGCTTGAAGCTCTACAACAATGATTCTTCTGGTCTTTAAAAGATTAATTTCCATTTTCTCCATTGGTTGAAACTATATTGATGATGTTTTGCCTTATTACGGATGTTGAACCTTTCTGATGCTTTCCAGTAACTGAACCTATTTTCTGCTCCAGCAAAGACGGATTGTCAGTTTTAGAAAACATCAAACGACAAAAAAAAAAAAAAAAACAAAAAAAAAAAAAACTGCCTTCTTCCGAAGAATTTACAAGCCAGGAGCGTCAAACGTCTGCTCCATATCCATGTCCTAACTTTCTTTTACATCATGCTGTTTTATTTATTGCAAGATTTTGTGTGTGGGAAAAAAGGCCGTTCACTATTTTGAAAATATTTCGAACCCAATCTGATTATGTCTGTCCCCACTACGTCTGATAAAATGACTTTTTTTATGTCTAACCAAATTCCAAGAAGAATACATCAGGATACTGTATCGAATCTGGAATGATCTGTGCTGTTTGTTTCCCTGCTTCTCACTGCTCAAAGTTTCAGTCTCTTCTGGCCTCTTAAAAGACACTTCTAGACTCTTTAAAGACACTTCTGATTCTTGAAAGACATTAATTCTGTTTCTGATATACAGGTGGGTTGGTCAACACTCATATCTGATGCAGTTACTGCCGATAAAGTAACAGATTCTTGCTTTTAAAAAAATGTATATATATATATATATATATATATATATATATATATATATATATATATATATATATATATATATATATATATATATATATATATATATATATATATATATATATATATATATATCATCATAACCCTCCACTCCCAAAGGAGCATAGGCCTTCAACAAACACATGCCAAGTCTTCCTGTCACGTGCCATCATCTCAAGTTCTTTCCGCGTTCTCCTTATCATTTTCACCTCTGTTTCCAGCTCTCTTCTCCATGTGCTTCTTGGTTTACCTCTGCCTCTCTTGCCCTGGCGGTTCCAGAACAAGGACTGTCTTGTAATGCTATCAACAGGTCTCCTCAATTTGTGTCCAATCTATCGCCATCGTCTTCTTCTCATCTCTTGTTCCACTGGCACTTGTCTAGTTCTTGTCATCAGTTCCACGTTGGTAACCTTGTCATACCATTTTAATCCCTCTATTCTACGCAAGCACCCATTTATGAAAGTCTGTAGCTTTTTGGTAGTTGTCTTTGTTGTTCTCCATGTCTCAGAGCCATACAATAGGACTGACTTCACATTTGAGTTGAAGATTCTTATTTTCGTGTTGGATCCGATTTCTCTTGATCTCCATATATTTCCCAATGCAATGAAAGCTCCTCTTGCTTTTTGTATTCTTATTTTGATATCACTGTCTGTCCTTCCAACTTTGTCTATATTACTGCCAAGATATGTGTACGATTCCACATCTTGTATTGGTGCTTCTTCAAGTTCAACCCTGTTATCATTACCTGCATTTATTCTCATTATTTTTGTCTTTCCCCTGTGTATTTTCAGACCCAATTGCTGTGATCTCTCATCGAGTGTTTTCAATTTGTATATATATACACACACCCACATATATATACATATGGTAAGCCATGTGACTGTTTATATTCGTCTTATTGCATCTTCCTTTTCTTCTTTCCTTCTGCTCCACTTAGAGTCTTGTTGGTAATATTCGTTTCATGGAAAAAGACATTGAAAAACAAAAATAGTGCGTTATGACCGTAATTGTAACACAACCACATTGAGCCATAAAAAAAGCACACACCGAAAACACAAATTAGGCAAACGCGAAAGCAAGGCAATAAGTGAATACGACAGCGATGAATACCGTGTGCTCTCTCTCACACACACACACACACACACGCACGCACGCACGCACGCACGCACGCACGCACGCACGCACACGCACACGCACGCGCACGCGCACGCACACGTGCACGCACGCACGCACGCACACTCACACACACACACACACTTGTGGAATGAACATTGACAAAACCCGACACAGAGCTAAATAGTGCAAATGGCGAGCGCAACCTAATCATGACGCTTTAGTTGTATAAAACTTTCTCTTGCTTTCATTCCCAAAGAATAGCACTTTCAAAAATAATTCAACGTTCCCAGAATTGTCGTCCCCCCCCCTCCTCACCCACCCCCCCCCCCTCCCCCCCCCCTTTTCCCCCATCCTTTCATCCCAAACTAACTCTCAACTGATTGCTGTTGCTCTTCTCTGCAGCATATCATCACCTGACTCTTTCCTACAATTACACATACCTACATAGAAATGTCAAGTCTGATAAATAGGCTGGTTATAAATGAGAAGTGAAATTTTGCATTTTTCAACCGTAATTAAACATAAACATGTGGAAACAGCTAGTGGATGTCCCAGTCATGTGAGGCTGGCAACCTCAGCGCATAGAATAATAATTTCATAAACCACCACTGCACAGGCTGGCTACTGCTTTATTGCCAGTTCCTTCAGGAGAAGTAAACGCATAAAGAGTCCCAGGTTCCACATGGAGCAGGGAGGGAAAGATGAAATAAATGATGTACGTTCTAATTATAGTACTTACAGTTTCAAACCATTGTAAATGTCGACGATAATATACGTACTTTAAAATTAATAGAAGTTTCAAACTTTTTAAATCAGCGTAAACATAAATGAAAACATATTCAATTTATATTGTGAACACTTTTCAATCAGTGGAGATGTAAATGTAAAAATACTCTATTTATATTATTAACCGTTTCATTTAAATTTAATGTAAAGCTGAAGCTATTCAATTTAAATGTAAAGAAAGTATTATCCCGAGGGATTAAATTTAATTCTCATCGAGAGTAAATTCTGAGTTAAATGGGATGGTGGAATAGAAGAGGGGGGCACATAACTATCTGTCGGAAAACGCAATACTCAGGAGAGCTTTTCGTTTCTATTCTTTATCGTAGTTATTGGTGGTACGAGCAGAAAGTACTATCTCTGGAACAAGAAGGGACACGTGGCCTACGCTTTAAGACAAGGGACCAACTTTTGTAGACTCTCCCTGACATTTATGGGAAACGAGCTACACCCTACAACATTGACCAGTGACGAGTGTGAGCAGTGTAAAAAGAACCAACCCAGCGGGAGCAGAAACAATCACTAGCAGCTAAAAGCAATATATAAGCTGCCAAAGTGACATTTCTTCATAAGAATTCTATCCTCAATCAAGGATGAATCCTTTCTGTAAAACTAGTGAATTATTTTCAAACTGTTAACATTTAAGTGACTATTTAATTTTGTTATTTATAAATTTACAAATTTAACTTCGATTTAATCATTTTAAATGTACTGCATGTTTGTCTCAGTCAATTTACTAAACACACTCTAAACAGAGCTATACCAGAATAATGCGAATTCCACTGAGTAAATCAGAGGCGGGGGCTTGAACGATCTAAGATTAATCATTGCTTAATTCTTCACAAAAGTTGTCCGCATATTCTAGAATTAACGTGCACAGCCAATGCAGCATTATTTTCGCTATCTGAATATCTTGTGATCACTCCATTGAGATAGAAGCATCATTACCCTTCTATTTACAAATCTGCCAAGAATAATCTTGTGAGAAGGTAGACACCTTTGAAGCCCATATTAGATACTCTTGAGTTTTGGCCACTGTTGGACCACTACTGCAATGCAGGGGAGGCAATACGTCACACTCTTTCATTTTTTAAAATTATGAACATGATTTGATGTAAAACCCTGTAACTCAAGAAAGTAGTTTTGAAGTGTTTTACTAAATCACAAGTTTTTAAAGGGAAGTGAACCCTAAAAATTAAGCACACAATTGTACACATTGGTCGAAGCGAAAGAGGTGTCTTTCCCAGAAGAATGTTAAGAATCCAACGGACAGCTAAGATAACAAGCAAAGAGTGTTTCAAGAGAGATAATAAACAAAGAAATATGGCCACAAAGATGTATTGATACAACAAACTTTCACTGCACAAGTGATTAGAAATGGCGCATTAAAAAATATTGTATAAACGGAAAAGATAGAGGATGTGACGTAAAGGAAAAAACAAATAGTGGGTAATTTGATATAATGGCATATGGGAATAACGGGATAGGAAGAGACATCAAAAATCAATACAATGGGAAGAACATGATGAGAGTTAGCGCCATGAGGAACGACACTTATAGAACATCCGCTTGTGATCATCATTTTCTTGTGTTCTCCTTGTGGAACATGGGGCCATCACTGGAGCTGGTCCCCTTGCAGGAAGCCTGCAACAAGCAATCATTTGATTTTACAGCCGTAGTTTCTGTGCCAACTTGTTTCGCGTGATGAGATTGCTAGCCCCCATGCAAACCTTAAATTAGTCACCGTGTCTGAGGTATTATGTCTTTGTCTCTTCATAAACTTCCGGGCAGCTACAGGGCTCGATCTTCTGGTGGCCATTAGGAATGTCAGCGTTTTGTGAAAGGAAGAAATGTTTAGTAAAGGGAAGAAATAAAGAGAATTGGTAGTTGGACTAAAATAAAGTTTGGCTATGTACCTTTGTTCACAAAATTTGCGGTGTCCTTTTTGAGTCCACACTCATGTGGGTTGTGCACAAGACGGAAGTTAGATGTTTGACAAGAGTTTAAGCTGTGGTAAATTATCATGTGACAAAAAGAAAGATTTTGCGAATTACTAAATGAATATTCGAGAAGCTGTTATTCTGTAAGCATCAAAGCTGTCACATGAAACCATAATCTCCTTTACACTCTAAGGGGTGCGAGCCCACATGGCTCATGCATCCCAAGTGTCAGCCTCCTGTTGTCTTCTTGCAGAGAATTGACTCCATCTTTCAAATTCACTCCTATTTTCTGCCAGCTGGAGGCAATTGTGAAAGTGGGTTCCAGAGTTCCATAGCCTGTTGCGGTTGTTCCACAGCCAGCACGATGCGCTTTCCCCAGTTTCGCTGAGCTTCTTGAGCGCCCTTCTTCTTGATTGTCCCCTCAACCCCAACAGTTTCAGTAGATCTTACACTGAGGCCGCCACGAGACCTCTTGCACAAACCTCTACAGCCATGACCCTTGTAGGGAACCCACCGTGTCTCAAGTCCGTGGCCAGATCATTTTACTTGGCCACTGTGAACGAGTGTAGCTGGTATAACTGTCCGGTGGCCAGATCATTATACTTGGCCACTGTGAACGAGTGTTGCTTGTATGACCTTCCGGTGGCTAGATCATTATACTTGGCCACTGTGAACCAGGGTTGCTGGTATGACGGTCCGGTGGCCAGATCTTATACTTGGCCACTGTGAACGAGCGTTGCTTGTATGACTGTCTGGTGGCCAGATCATTATACGTGACCCCTATGAAACGGGTGTTGCTGATATTACCGTCCAGTGGCCAGATCATTATACTTGGCCACTGCGAACGAGTGTTGCTGGAATGACGGTCCGGTGGACAGATTATTATACTTGGTCACTGTGAACTAGTGTTGGCTCCTTTGAACGAGTGATGCTTGTTTGACAGTCCGGTGGCCATATCATTATACTTGGCCACTGTGAACGAGTGTTGCTGGTATGACGGTCCGGTGGCCAGATCATTATACTTGGCCACTGTGATCGAGTGTTGCTTGTACGATCGTCTAGTGGCCATATCATTATACTTGGCCACTGTGAACGAGTGTTGCTTGTATAACCGTCCGGTGGCTAGATCATTATACTTGGCCACTGTGAACGAATGTTGCTTGTATGACCGTCCGGTGGCCAAATCATTATACTTGACCACTGTGAACGAGTATAGATGGTATGACCGTCAGGTGGCCAGATCATTATACTTGGTCCCTTTGAACGAGTGTAGCGTGTATGACCATCTGGTGGCCAGATCATTATACTTGGCCACTGTGAACGAGTGTTGCTGGTATGACCGTCCGGTGGCTAGATCATTATACTTGGCCACTGCGAACGAGTGTTGCTGGAATGACGGTCCGGTGAATAGATTATTATACTTGGTCACTGTGAACGAGTGTTGCTGGTATGACCGTCTTTTGGCCAAATCATTATACTTGACCACTGTGAACGAGTGTTGCTGGTATGACCGTCTGGTGGCCAAATCATTATACTTGACCACTGTGAACGAGTGTTGCTGGTATGACCGTCTGGTGGCCAAATCATTATACTTGACCACTGTGAACGAGTGTTGCTGGTATGACCGTCCTGGTGGCCAAATCATTATACTTGACCACTGTGAACGAGTGTTGCTGGTATGACCGTCTGGTGGCCAAATCATTATACTTGACCACTGTGAACGAGTGTTGCTGGTATGACCGTCTGGTGGCCAAATCATTATACTTGACCACTGTGAACGAGTGTTGCTGGTATGACCGTCTGGTGGCCAAATCATTATACTTGACCACTGTGAACGAGTGTTGCTGGTATGACCGTCTGGTGGCCAGATCATTATACTTGACCACTGTGAACGAGTGTTGCTGGTATGACCGTCCGGTGGCCAGATCATTATACTTGGCCACTGCGAACGAGTGTTGCTGGAATGACGGTCCGGTGAATAGATTATTATACTTGGTCACTGTGAACGAGTGTTGCTGGTATGACCGTCTGGTGGCCAGATCATTGTACGTGGCCCCTATGAACGGGTGTTGCTCGTATGACCATCCGGCTATAGTGATGCCTCTCAACGTACTAGAACAGATTGTAAATATGAGAACGATGAAATGAATATGAATGTGATGGTCACAACGAAAGGGGGGGGGGGGAGTATTGTCTACGTGTTTATGGTTCTACTTTCTCCCTAACAAACCAATCAATTTTGAGAAGTACAATTATTGTTTCTGTGGCATCCAGTCCTATTATTTTCAGTGAGAGTCACAAAGAACATGACATCCCCCCTCCCACGGGGGGCAGCAAGGACCAGAAGGAGAGATTCACAGGAGCTTTGAACACTTAAAAAATAGGTCGAGCCGGTAGATAACTGTGGTTGCATCTTGATTTCAAATTTCGATATTTCTCCCCGCCACATACACACACACACACACACACACTCTCTCTCTCTCTCTCTCCTCTCTCTCTCTCTCTCTCTCTCTCTCTCTCTCTCTCTCTCTCTCTCTCTCTCTCTCTCTCTAACCTTCCTACTATAGTGCGCATGTCTGACAACGTTAGTGATCTAGAATCGGAAAAAGAAATTACTAAGTCAGGTTTGGAAGTGCTGAATTTTGTGATGATAGGGCAAGATACTGTGCTGTAATTTCACCAGGCAGATATCCGTTAATAAGAGATAGTGTCAGAGCTGCAAGACACATTTACACATATAATACTACCAGCAACACAAAAAACATACTCGTATATACATACAATACAATTCAATCTGTTTATTGTAGATATAGCAGTAAACAACTTTAATAATAAGAGCGAATGTTAGAATACTATAAAGTTACATTAAAAACAGTTTTAATACAAATATCTTACGGTTTGCGTTATTTTTGTGTGTATGCACACTTGTGACATTAAACGTTATTATGAGGAGCAGTTTGAGTACTTTGTGATGTGTTGCTTTTGGTCAGCATCATTTAAGGTTTCTGCAGTATTTCGTTCACTTTATCTATCCAACTTTCTCTCACGCGCTTCGTAGCCTTGTAGCCAGAGATTCTGCTGATCATCATCAACCATAATCCTAACTAACAAAACTGCAAAGTATGTCCCGGCGTATCTTGTATAAATCCACATGCCTTAAAATGTTTACTCTTTATGATCTTTCGGAGAACGCCATCAAGTTATTGTTTACCAGAGCGCTTTAGTTTTGGCAGACAAAAATATATAAAATATTTCGATTATATTTAAGGGACCGTAATTTTAAAAAAAAATGTAAACCATGCAAGGGAAATAGCCCAAATAATGACAGTTTTCTAGAGACCAACATTCAGATAAAAGCCAGCGTTATCTATGCCCTTTGAATACAGTCGTTACCTTTTTTTTCGGTACGCACTTAATTTTGTTTATGTGTATGTTATGTTATAACAAAACAGTGTTAGCACAATTTATAATTATCAACTGTACACTTTTAGTCTCATTGAAAATCTGAAGCGGTTTTTTGTTTTTTTATTCTGACGCAGCTAACTGTAAAACACGGATTCCAATTGTAACAGAACTATATCAATTTTCTTTAAAACCAGAGATCTTAGTCTTTTTTCTCTAAGCAATTAATTTGTTTTATATGTAAGTTATTTTATATCAAAAGGAAATTCTCTACGCAGAGAGGCATGAAAATCCATCGAACGAAAAAAAGGTGAAAGAGCTCATCTGTGGTAACAGCGCTCTGTCTTAACAGATAAGACGTTAGAAGATATCAGCCAAAGGTCAGTCCACAGCACTGAGAATATTTAAGCTGATCTGCCTGATGATGATCTCACGCACTTCTTTGATGGGAAAAGAGATGTCATCAAGTTTCCACCTGCCAGTGCAAAATGGCTTTGGGAACAGCTGGACGAACCCTTGTCGAAAGAGTTGAATTAAAAACCTGAAGCAGATATTTTTGGAATAGAAGCTGGAAATCTTCGGCGACGTAATATATCTTCACTGTCACAAAGATTGTGGAGTCAGGGAGGCAATCAAATGTAATCCACTACAAAAAAGTAGAAGACAAATAAGCACAGAAAAGATCAGGAAGCAGAAGAATCATGCCCGAAAACTGTTCAAGAACGCAGTGGACACAGAGAAGGAAGGTTTACAACAGGTTTGGGAGCACCTGAAAGGCCAACATAATGATCTTTGTAGAGCAGAAAAGTTGTGCAGGAAAAAAGGAAAACGCGGAGGGATCGGGAGAGATTCTTCAGGGAGCCCTTCAACTGTTTGTACAGCCACGGTCTGGAACACTAAATAATTGGAAAGGAGACCTGGAAGAATACCTTAGAATGACCTATTCAGACGGTCACAAAGATGATCCTCTCAACTGCATGGCAAGCCTTATATAGCCTAGTAAACCATGAGCTGAATTCAACACCAAGCCTCCAGCGATACAAGAAATAGAAAGCATTGTCCAGAAAGCACGGTGAAAGCCAGCGCCATGTCCTCATGGTGTCCCATATGTTGTATATAAGAGATGAAGTGCTAAAACCACTGCTACGTTTGCTGAAAAATGCGTGGAGAAACCAGTTCAAAAGTAAAGAATGGAAAAAGGTGAATGAAGTCTACATATTAAAAGAACAAAATTCCACAAACAGCAGTCAGTTCAGGCCAATCTCGCTATTGTATTCGGAAGGGAAGATATTAATCTCAGTGATAGATAAGAGGCTCACAATGTACCTCCTTGAGAATGGGTACATTGACACTACCATCCAGAAAGGAGGTATCCCAAGTATCCCAAGGTGTCTAGAGCATCCACAATGATCTGGGTAGCAATTAAAAAGACAAAGTCTAACAGAACAAATCTCCGCGTGATCTCGTTGGATCTAGCTAATGCGTATGGATTCGATCCACACCAAATGCTGTGACAGGCCTCGGAAATGTAACATGTTTCACAAGAAATTGCAGCAGTGTTGAAGCTGTATTTCTCAAGGTTTTCTGTCAGATTTTACACTAGAGAGTACACGACGAAGTGTATTGATCTTCAAGTTGGAGTTGCGATGGGATGTACCATCTCTCAGATACTACTCGTGTTGGCTATGCAGGTAAACCTCAAATCACCTGAAGGATTCACGAGAGGTCTAAAGCTCAAGGGAAGATGTCACATGCCACCGCTTAAAGCATCCATGGATGACACAACAATTCTGACATGAGATGAACATCAGGCCTGGAGAATGTTAGCATGCCTGGATGACCTAATCAGCTGGTGCAGCACGAGCTTCAAACCTAAGAAGTATAGAAGCCTAAAACCAGGAAGGGGAAGACATCTGAGGTCACATTCGTGTTTTCAAACCAGAGAATCCCTACTGTCATTGAGGAACCTGTTTAAAGTCTTGGCAGGGTGTATGATGCCTCACTAAAAGACTCAAAGGCAGTTCAGTAGACAACAGAAATGGCAGACAGAGGACTGCATATCATAGACCATGGCAGATTGATAGGACAGTTCAAGTTGTGGTGCCTCCAGTTCATGTTGATACCTAAATTGCTATGGCCACTGCGTATACATTAAATAAGCACAAGTACAGTAAAGCTGAAGAAAGACAGGTCAACAAGTTCATAAGGGAAAGGTTAGGAGTACCACCAGGTCTGTCTGACGTAGCAATGTACTGTAAGAAGACTGTTTTTTTCGAGTTAGTTGTGGAAGAATTCAAAGCATGACAGGCGAGGCTCACAATGATGCTATGTGAGTCAGTAGATGAAGTAGACAAGTCCATTCGGCCCACACTGAAAACTGGAAGGAAGTGGAAAGTGGATGAAGCTGTTGGTGCTGCCCAAAAGTCGCTCAAGCTGAAGGAGGTAATTGGATACACCAGACGAATAGACGAGGATTTGGCCATGGTGACATCCGCTAGTGATCCAATGCGTCAAACGAGGAACGTAGACACGACAGGACAATCCCGGACATTGAAGAAGCTGAGAAGGATAAGAGCATGCAACAAGCGGTGCAGCAACCCAACAAGACCCAATGGAAGGAGCCCAGCAAGACCCAATGGACTACATTGTAAGGAGCCCTGCAAGACCCAATGGACTACATTGTAAGGAGCCCTGCAAGACCCATTGGACTACATTGGAAGGAGCCCAGCAAGACCCAATGGACTACATTGGAAGGAGCCCTGCAAAGGTCCTTGACATGGAACGACGTATGTCATATGGCACCCCTTAGACTCAGCTTCATTATCAGATCAATATACGATCTCTTGCCATCATCCGCAAAACTTGTGAGAGAGGGAAAGTCTGGTGATGCTCAGTGCTCCATGTGCCAAGGGATCTAGACACTTGAACATGTACTCTCAGCTTGCAGGGTGTCATTGTCGTAGATTTTATTAAGATAGGTTGAAGATGTTTAAGGTCCCGTCTGAGCAGAGGTGATAATGGTAAACTATGTGAGAATAAGGGGTAAGAAATAGCTTTTTTTCACAAGGGGGGTGAGAGTGTAAGAGAAAGGACAGTCTCTGGATTGAGTAATTGCTCTAACCCCAGCCTATCTCACGACAATATTTAACTAGACTCCCTTTCTCTCCTGGTACATATATAAACGAGTTACACTCCACTTACATATACACAATTCTGTGACATAATACGTACAGACGTGAACCAAGCTATGGATAACATATACTGGGCAGGGGTTTGACCAACACGATAGCTTAGGTTTTTGTTTTGTTTATTATCTTAAAGAAATCGCATACAACAATATTATCTATCAGAAGGTATAGTTTACAGACATAAAAATGCAAGAAAATGTATTAACCCAATAGGCTCTCCTCTACTGTAAAGGAATCCCAAAGTAGATCCTGACAGAGGTAATTAACCTAAAAGATTACAGTTAATAATAATATATATAGGGATAGACGATAAAGTAAAAGAACCAAGTCTCTAGTTAATCTATCATGAAAACAAAGAAGACAAGAAAATGATATAACAGTATTTGCGAACCCGAAAAGACTGAAGTGAGTATGATGATTATACAAAATATGAAATATTCATTTCTCTTTCTTACAGTCTGTCAGTCTGTGGCCATAAGCAATCAGCAATCACACTTACCTACTACTCTTTAACACATCTGTGTATCTTTGACATATTTCAGGGTGGTGCTATCCAAGGGACCCCAGTTCCTCCAAGAATGATTAATTTTTCCTAATGGGGAACGTCCGCTTAAATAATGCTAATATTATGTGTCTAAAAAATCACGTCAGGTAGTGCAGGTAAATATATATTTGCGATCAAAATGTTCACCATGGGCAGCACACAGATGTCCGATATTTAAGGAAAATGTATGGTGGGTACACTGTTAGAAAACCAATAAGGATAAGCAAAGGATCTCCTGTCTGTTTTTATCTCTCACTCTGGGGTTGGGTGCCGGTTATGGACCCAAGTATTCCTTTTTTCTGGATAAATCCACTTGAGAAAAGGAAAAAAACTACGATAGTCAATATTCTGGAAACAATGTTTATATATATAGATATTTGGCCACCACAGGCGGATCAGATTTGCTGTGAACAATCTGGGTACTTTCTTGTCCAGTTCTGATGTTTTATTCTTTAAACGTTTATATGTGGGGACTCTCTCTGTAAGAAGACAAGAGAACCGCACAGGTCCAAATTTAAGACCCAATAATATTTTAAGAATGTTTTCTGGAGCTATTCAGACCGCTAGATCACAGTGTTGATCGCTTAGATGTAGAAAAAACAAACATTTTAACAATGATATCATTATTATATTCTACACTCGTTAGGTAAGACCTCTAGATCACTCCGGTATTAAATTATATTTAAAACCCACAAAACTCTAGGTCTAGTAATTCGCAAAATTACGCATGATGAATAAAAGTATATTTATCTCTAATTATCAGTCACCTAGCGTATATTAATTAATTTAAAGCGTCTCTTACTGGGGGAATAGCAAGAAATTAAATTTACTTATTACAGCTGGAACTATTTAATATGCTTATTTAATAAACACAGAAATCCCAGTGAAAACATTAACACGCTAAGACACTTAAAATTCTAATATATATATATGATTACCGCCACACAGGAAAGGACTCTCTCCACGAATCTTAGGAAATTATCTATATAAAACTCCAAGATTCGCGCTAGCAGATATCACCAATTCCTGGGGCAGACTGATGAAGAATTTTCTAAAACTGCGCTAATATACTGAATCGGCCCATGTCCCCATGGCTGGCAAACGCACCTGCGAATTCTTCGTCCATTCTATTATCAGGTGTTAAACAGAGGGTGCTGATCTCGGCTCTTGACATTGTAACCTGATCTCCTGTGGTCTGCCTCTCTGTGGGAATGTCAGTAAGAGATACCGCCGCGAGAGAAGACAACAAAAGGGCGAATGTCCATATAACTTATGGCATACCAAACCAGCAATCGTGGGAATGACTCGAGTTGTTTAGTTGTAAGAGAGAAAAGGGGGATTGAGGGATTAAAGAAAGAGAGGCCCGATTTTCATACGTCACAGTCGTCCCCTCTTAAAGACATGAAACCATTTCATTTTTCATTTATGACAATGGAGCTCTCTTGATCAGTAACTTGCAGGTGATTGTTGTTTTCGCTTTCCACCTCCTCTTCCGTGCTCCAATTTCTACTCATAAAATCTGCTCCCACATTCTGTTTTCCCGGAATGTATTCCACTTTGAAAGAGTACACGCTTAGTAGCAAGGCCCAGCGCATGATCCTCGCGTTGAATTCCTTATTCGCTCCAAGAAAAGCTAAAGGAGCGTGGTCTGTTTGCACCGTGAATGTTACTCCGTAAAGGTATTCATGGTATTTCCTTATGCCATGAACAAGTGCTAGACACTCTCTTTCGACGGTGGAATAGTTACGTTCTGCAGCATTCAGTTTACGGCTGCCATACGCAACTGGAAATAACAGATTCGGATCGGTGTCATCTGCTTGGAGCAGGGTTGACCCGATGCCCTGACCCGAAGCGTCGACCCGCAATATAAAAGGTTTCTTGAGGTCAGGTAGTCTCAAAATGGGGTATTCAGACAATTGACCTTTTAAAGTGACGTAAGCTTGTTCGCACTTCGAATCCCAAATAACCTTGTCCGTTCGCCCTTTTTTTGTAATGTCAGTAAGGGGTGCCGTTAGCCCGTTGAAATTTTTCGATAAATTTCTGATAGTAAGCACACAGTGATAGAAAAGAACGGGTGTCTTTCTTCGTTCGGGGTCTTTTTGCTGCAATTATTTTCTCAATGTTCTTGGTAAACTGGCCACATGCAGCCTTGAGAAATGGTATGTCCCAGGAAGTCTAGCTTTTGAAATACGATGAGACATTTGCTAGGTCTGGCTGTGAGACCAGTTTTCGTGCAGTCGCCTGAAGAACATAGCAACCGTAGCAATATGTTCATCATAGTTTTTCCGATTCAATTAATATGTCATCCATGAAATTATGGATATGGGGACTTTGCAAGGGTTCTAAAAGCTTCCTCATCATTCTGGTGAAGACTCCTGGTGCGTTGTGCAATCCGAACGGCATTACGTTGAAAGTGTAGTGTCCTTCACTGGTGCTAAAAGCTAACAAAGGCTTAACTTCCTCCTTGACTGGTATTTGGTAGTAACCTTTACTCAAGTCAATCTTTGAGAAAATTCTTGCCTTGCTAAGCTTAGTGAACAGCTCAGAAGCGCTCTGTAGAGGTTCGGGCTGGAATTCCGTTACTGTGTTAAGTAAACGGTAATCTATGCACAGCCGAACTTCCTTATTGGGCTTCTGTAACAGTACTACACTCGAACTGTAAGGAGAGGTAGACTCACTGATAATTTCGGCTTGACATAGCTTGTCTATCTCTCCGCGTAGTGCATCAGCTTTAGCGTACGGAATGGGGTAAACTCTGGTTCGAACAGGGGTCTCGTTGGTCAGTTTCATATCGAATTCTATGAGATTTGTTCGACCAGGTACATCCGTTAAGATTGCAGTGTACTGTTTCAGTAGCGCCCTGGTTTCTGTCTGTTGTGCTTCCGAGAGATTTTCGCCGAATTTGACATCTTTAAAAGATTCCGTTTGTTGCAATGGATACTCCATGCAACTATCGTCATCTTCCTCATTTTCCGTCGCTATGGCGACCGCCAGGAGATGTTCGGAGGACGGCACCGGTCTTTCCAAGTATTTCTTTAGCAGATTTACGTGGTAGACCTTCTCCTTTCCTTTAATAGAGATCTTGTAGTTAGTGCGGGAGATCTTTTTAAGGACGGTAAACGGCCCTTGCCATCCGATGCGGAGTTTGTTGTTTCCGGTTGGAAGTAGCAACAAAACTTTCTCCCCTGGTTGGAGTTCTCTCTCTTTCGCTGCTTTATTGTATCGTTGAGCGTGCTTTGCGCGTGCTTTCTTAAGGTTGGTTGTTGCTAGGTCCCATCCTAGTTGTAACCTTTCCTTGAGCTCTGATACATATTTGCTTGCTGAGACGACCGTCTCATCAGCCTTCTGGTCTGTCAGGGACCAAAGTAAGGCTTCTAGCGGCCCCTTAATAGGTCTGCCGAATAAAAGTGTAGCTGATGAAAATCCTATAGATGCCTGGGGAACCTCCCTGTAGGCGAATAAGGCTGCAGGAATGAAAAGGTCCCAATCTTCAGGTTTCTCTTGTCCCAGCTTACGTAACATCATGGTGAGGCTGCCGTTGAAGCGCTCCACGAGCCCATTTCCGGCCGGATGGTAGGGGCTTGTGTGAATGTGTTTGGCCCTCAAGATCTTAAAGATCTCCTCCATTAACAGGCTACGGAATTGGGATCCGTTATCCGTCAAAACTTGTTGAGGGAATCCCAACCGTGTAAAGATTTGCACGAGGGCTTCTGCGACATGCTTGGAATCCGTGCATGTTAGCGGTATAGCTTCTGCCCACATAGTGCATGTGTCGACTAAGGTCAGGATAAACCTGTTCCTTCGTTTAGTCCTTTCTAAGGGTCCTACAATGTCGACAGCAACCCGTTCAAATGGAGTCCCCACTACTGGCATTTCGCCCATAGGAACCGGGGGTGTCCAATGCTTGGGTGCCACACGTTGGCACTGGGCGCAGGATTTCACGTACCTGATAATATCAGAGTTCATTCCTGGCCACCAGTAGTGAGTCTGTATTCGCTGAAAGTGGCGTTTTGTCCCATATGTCCGCTAAAGGGAAGAGAGTGCCCCATTTCTAAGATTTGGTTTCTGTACTATTTCGGTACTAGGAGCTGGTTATGCCCTTGATCAGGTTTGCCCGTTCTGCGATACAGTACACCATCCTTAGAGAAGATGTCTCCGTTGTGTCTGGGGTCCTTAGCCATGGGCAGTTTCCTAAAGCAGGGCTCCAAGGTAGGGTCCTTTTGTTGCGCCTCTTTTACTTCCTTAGGTAACACATTTGGCGCAGGCTCCCGTTCCTTCTGGGCTTGCCCTCTTGTGGTTACTGCTGCCACAATCGGCTCTTTCGGTCTCCCAATAAACACGTATCTACATCCAAGTATAACTGGGTAGATAGGATCATCCATAATGGCCGCTTTAATAACACCTCTGAGAAAATCAGAGTGTATTTCCACCAGTGCGATGGGAAGCGTCCTGGGTGCATCACTCTTGAAAACTCCACCTAGTTTGACGGTGTCTTCTGTCTCTTGACCGGGTTTGACCAGGTGTCTTGCGACTATACAGTCAAAGGATAAACCCGTGTCAAAAAGACAAGATGTTGAAGTACCGTTCAAAATAACAGTTCCTCGCGTTGAGGGCCTCTCCCCCTCAGGTTGAGAATCACTGACATTGATTCTTCCTTTCGAGGCTGTTTGCAAGCATCCGTTGCGATTTGGCCCGGTGTGCTTGCCCTGATCAGATGTCCCGTGCGCAGGGGTTTTCCTTTTGTCACCCTGTCCTTTCTGGCCGCGCTGCCACGTAGGACGGTGGGGTTGATCAGGATTGTTGTGGGTGGGATATCTGGTTTTGAAGAATTTCGATTTTTCCTGTGGAGGATGTTTGGGTACGGCTTCTCGTTGGTTATGGTGATGGGAAGAATGGGAAGACTGCTCTAGATTATTTTTTCGAGCAGGCTCATCTGTCGGTTTGCGTTTGGTGCTGGGAAGCTCGGCCATAGCATTTATGTACCGTTCAGACTTACTGAGAATGTCATCTAACTTGACTGCGCCTTGTTCAGCCAGGAATCTACGGGTTTCACTTGACAAAGTGGTTTTTATTTGTTCTATAAGAACGAACTCCTCAAGGCCTTCGTAGGTGAGAGGGAGCTCGGAAAGCTCCATGCACTTTGTCAAATATCCCTTCAGCCGTGAAGAAAACTGCTGAAATGTTTCAGTGCTCTCCTTTCTGCTGTTTCTGAACATTTGCAGAAACTTACGAGCGTTCATTTCGAAACGCTCCAGTAAAGCCTTCTTTAGCATGTCGTAGTTGTCTTGACTGCTTCCCAGTTTCATGTAGACTTCATAAGCACTACCTTTCAAAGCCTGTGAAAGCTTTAGGCACCACCGGGAACACTCTAACCCATACAGATTTGCTATTCTCTCAAATTTTTCTAGAAACGAGTCAATTTTCTCATTGGGGCTTGGGAAGGGTTCCAGGGCGAAAGACATAGCTGTGAGCTGGGGAGAATGAGTGCTGGAGTGATCAGTTAACGATGAATGGGGAGATGACGGCTCTCCATTGCTGGAAGTAGAGGCAGCCCCGCGACTTTGGACTTCTAGAGCCTTAAGCGCCAACTCGTGCTGTCTCTCCTTCTCTCGTTCCTCGTATTGTCTCTCCTTCTCTCTTTCGTTTGCCCTGCGAGCTTCCATCTCTGCCTCAATTTTCTTCTGCTCTAATAGAGATTGACGCTCTTCCGCTTCTTTCCTATCCGCTTTATCTTCCTTCTCTCTAGCTTCTGCTACTTTCTGCTCCGCGTCATATCGGTCAAGTTCTGTGTTGACGAACGCGGTCACTTCATCTCCTTGCAATCCTGTCTCCATTGCTTCCTCTCTCAGCATAGTCCTAAGTGTTACACGCTCAGCCATGTTAGAGAACTGAATGCCACTCACCCGAGGAAAAAAAGAAGGAAAGAAGGAGAAAAACTATATCCTTAGCCGCTTACGAGAAAAACCAACAAAGATGTTATTCTTTACCCTGAGATACCTCCTCCTGTTATCAGTTTACTAATCTATCGCTGTTATCTCTGGCACTTAGGCTCCTAATACAGACGACTTAATCCAAAAGTGGTAGATCAGATAACCTGGAAAAACTACTATTACTAACGGTGGAGAAAAATATTTTCATTTAAAAAACAATTTAAGGAGAAAAAAAATTTCCTTAAAAAAATTAAACTCCACCCCAAAACTCGCCCACTGAAGTCAGTTAAGAGAGGGACGTTATTAACTTGACTAAAAAGTCAGAACAAGCCGTCCTTTGCTTAGCTCAACTCTGCTGCTTAAAAAAAAAAACCCTAGTGATTGATAAACAATCACGCGAAATAGCGGTCTGTTACAAAATTACCAAATATCATATATTCAACAAAGATTATTATCAAAACAAGTTTCCCGTAACTATTGCTGTGGAAAGAAACAAATCCTATATGTGTGTTTGGTCAAACACCCAGTAAGAGCGTTGTCTAGGGGGTAATTATTTATGCCTTAAATCACAAGACAAACTCACAACACACTCTATCTAGATGAAACTTCTGATTCAGTATCAGACTTTAGACATTTATCTAGACTCAAACTTGGATCTTAATCCCGCGACGAGCCAACCATTTATGTCGTAGATTTTATTGAGATAGGTTGAAGATGTTTAAGGTCCCGTCTGAGCAGAGGTGATAATGGTAAACTATGTGAGAATAAGGGGTAAGAAATAGCTTTTTTCACAAAGGGGGTGAGAGTGTAAGAGAAAGGACAGTCTCTGGATTGAGTAATTGCTCTAACCCCAGCCCATCTCACGACAATATTTAACTAGACTCCCTTTCTCTCCTGGTACATATATATACGAGTTACACTCCACTTACATATACACAATTCTGTGACATAATACGTACAGACGTGAACCAAGCTATGGATAACATATACTGGGCAGGGGTTTGACCAACACGATAGCTTAGGTTTTTGTTTTGTTTATTATCTTAAAGAAATCGCATACAACAATATTATCTATCAGAAGGTATAGTTTACAGACATAAAAAATGCAAGAAAATGTATTAACCCAATAGGTTCTCCTCTACTGTAAAGGAATCCCAAAGTAGATCCTGACAGAGGTAATTAACCCAAAAGATTACAGTTAATAATAATATATATAGGGATAGACGATAAAGTAAAAGAACCAAGTCTCTAGTTATTCTATCCTGAAAACAAAGAAGACAAGAAAATGATATAACTGTATTTGCGAACCCGAAAAGACTGAAGTGAGTATGATGATTATACAAAATATGAAATATTCATTTCTCTTTCTTACAGTCTGTCAGTCTGTGGCCACAAGCAATCAGCAATCACACTTACCTACTACTCTTTAACACATCTGTGTATCTTTGACATATTTCAGGGTGGTGCTATCCAAGGGACCCCAGTTCCTCCAAGAATGATTAATTTTTCCTAATGGGGAACGTCCGCTTAAATAATGCTAATATTATGTGTCTAAAAAATCACGTCAGGTAGTGCAGGTAAATATATATTTGCGATCAAAATGTTCACCATGGGCAGCACACAGATGTCCGATATTTAAGGAAAATGTATGGTGGGTACACTGTTAGAAAACCAGTAAGGATAAGCAAAGGATCTCCTGTCTGTTTTTATCTCTCACTCTGGGGTTGGGTGCCGGTTATGGACCCAAGTATTCCTTTTTTCTGGATAAATCCACTTGAGAAAATGAAAAAAACTACGATAGTCAATATTCTGGAAACAATGTTTATATATATAGATATTTGGCCACCACAGGCGGATCAGATTTGCTGTGAACAATCTGGGTACTTTCTTGTCCAGTTCTGATGTTTTATTCTTTAAACGTTTGTATGTGGGGACTCTCTCTGTAAGAAGACAAGAGAACCGCACAGTTCCAAATGTAAGACCCAATAATATTTTAAGAATGTTTTCTGGAGCTATTCAGACCGCTAGATCACAGGGTTGATCGCCTAGATGTAGAAAAAACAAACATTTTAACAATGATATCATTATTATATTCTACACTCGTTAGGTAAGACCTCTAGATCACTCCGGTATTAAATTATATTTAAAACCCACAAAACTCTAGGTCTAGTAATTCGCAAAATTACGCATGATGAATAAAAGTATATTTATCTCTAATTATCAGTCACCTAGCGTATATTAATTAATTTAAAGCGTCTCTTACTGGGGGAATAGCAAGAAATTAAATTTACTTATTACAGCTGGAACTATTTAATATGCTTATTTAATAAACACAGAAATCCCAGTGAAAACATTAACACGTTAAGACACTCAAAATTCTAATATATATGATTACCGCCGCACAGGAAAGGACTCTCTCTACGAATCTTAAGAAATTATCTATATAAAACTCCAAGATTCGCGCTAGCAGATATCACCAATTCCTGGGGCAGACTGATGAAGAATTTTCTAAAACTGCGCTAATATACTGAATCGGCCCATGTCCCCATGGCTGGCAAACGCACCTGCGAATTCTTCGTCCATTCTATTATCAGGTGTTAAACAGAGGGTGCTGATCTCGGCTCTTGACATTGTAACCTGATCTCCTGTGGTCTGCCTCTCTGTGGGAATGTCAGTAAGAGATACCGCCGCGAGAGAAGACAACAAAAGGGCGAATGTCCAGATAACATATGGCATACCAAACCAGCAATCGTGGGAATGACTCGAGTTGTTTAGTTGTAAGAGAGAAAAGGGGGATTGAGGGATTAAAGAAAGAGAGGCCCGATTTTCATACGTCACAGTCATTAAGGAAAGGGCGGTACACATGGCGCCATAACAGAGAACTATTGGCTGCTACAACAGACCTGGAAAAGGTGAAGGCGAACAGCAAAGCCAGACCGAGTACCGCAAAAACATACTTTCTGAGAGCAGGAAAGTCCCAAATCAAGTAACAGTTTACCATCTATTCTTGACTGTGAAAATGACTGGGAGATGGCAGTAGATCTAGCAGGGCAAGGGACATATCCAAAAAGCATCAGAAGATCTCGAAGATGATTAGATATAGTTCTACTTTCCTCATCATCGCAACAGATTATAATGATTGAGCTGACCGTGCCGTTGGAATCCAGACTGGACGAGCAACAATCGTTCAAAGTGGCCAAGTATAATAATCTGGTCACGGACTTCAGTCACGACAGGTTCACTGCAAGGGTCATGGCTGTTGAGGTAGGTGCAAGAAGTTTAATGGCTGGCTCAATGTAAGGTCTACTAAAACTGTTTGGTTTGACAGGACAGTCATGATCAAGGGCACTTAAGAAACTCAGTGAAATGGCGGAAAGGGAATCGTGCTGGCTGTGGAACAACCAAACGGGCTATGGAATTCAGGACAGTAATTTACTTTCAACAAAAGAGTTACTTTCACTGTTGCCTCTAACTGGGAGAAAAGCAGGAGTGAAGTTGAAAGCTGAAACCAAGATGGAGTGGGTTAAATTATTTGCACATGATAACAGGAGGCTGACACTTGGGAGTCATGACCCAAGTAGACCCACCAACCTTAGAGTGTAAAGGAGATTGAGGGGCCGAAACACTTGATCGATGTGGGAACTACTTCCTATGATCAGATTGCCTCCTGCTGTATCTCTCGGTATAGAGTTTCCTCTCTCTCTCTCTCTCTCTCTCTCTCTCTCTCTCTCTCTCTCTCTCTCTCTCTCTCTCTCTCTCTCTCTCTCTCACTCACTCACTCACTCACTCACTCACTCACTCACTCACTCACTCACTCACTCACTCACTCACTCAACCACACACAACCTCCCCCCCCACACATATATATATATATATTACTATTCTTTGTGTATAAATACATGCTTCCTGTGTATATGAATACAAATATTTATATGTGGGTATAATTACCCTGATCAATAAGCGCTTGAAATAGATGTTTATGTATGTTCGAATGAACCTGACTGTCATTGTGTGTCTGTTTTTAGACGTACCGACCTTCATATTGTCAAACTTGATGTATTCAGTGCATCAGCATGTGCACCAATAATGCACATTATAACACGCCTTATTGACTGAACACTGCATTTAGTTTCTTCTTCTTCTGCTGCTGCTTTTGATTTTATTCATTTCCTCTAAAATAAAAGCATTCTCTCCTTCACCGCAAGGGCAGTACGTTTAATAATTCTCACGGCAAAAACAATGTCCCTGACACGTTAATTAAGGCCATGGCGTCTGTCTACATCTTTACTGTAGCCAACGCGTGGAAAAAATGTTCTCCAGTTAGATCTCCCCATATGTTAAAAATACACATCTAATGGAAATACATTTTACGTGTCATCTGTGACTCAGTTTGAGGGAGATTTTGCCTGCAACAGCCACAGAAAGTTTTGGGTGAAACTAGTTTTATAGGAATGTACTAGTTTCTTTCCACCATTCTCACCTCGTATCGCTCAGGAGAAACGAAAATACCAAATTTGTATTGTGGTTGTGCGATGGAGGTCGTCGTTGGTGGAACACGGAAGATAGAAATAGGAACATTTCCGCTTTAGCTACCGCCTCGCCTAAACAGATACGTGGTCCAATACTGAACGGAATAAACTGTTCAGGGATCTTCAGTTTGCCGTTGTCGTCAATGAATCTTTCGGGTCGGAAACTCATGACGTCGTCTCCCCAAATGGTTTTGTCGTGTAGAACAGAGTCCAGGTTTGGTATGATATAAGTTCCTTTCGGCAGAACGTATCCTCTTAGGGTTATCTCATCAGAACACATGTGGGTGATGGAAAGTGGGACTATGCTGGCTAGACGCTGGGTTTCCACGATGACAGCGTTCAGATAAGTCAGCTGAGACTTATCCTGTATGGTTCGGGTTCGATCTGTTCCCACATTATCTTTGATTTCCTGGTAGACTTTATCTTGCACTTCTGGGTTATTAAGCATGTATAGAACGCACCAGTAGATGGATGTGCTCGTGGTCTCAGTTCCAGCTCCGAACAGGTCTAACATGTTTTGTATTAAATTCTGGTCGTCCAATGAAGTGGGTGTACCTGCTTTGATTTTCTTGTTTCGTTCAAGGATGTATGCGTCGATCAGATTGCATACGTCGTTAGAATCTTCCACGAGTCGTTTTTTCTCCTCAATAAACTTCAAAATTACATCCATAAATGCCATATTGCTTGAGGCTAACCGTTTGGCCTTGAAGAAGTCTCCGGGGATGTAACTCAACCAAAACATGAAGTTGATTATGCTGATATTTTGTTGGTCACTAGCAAGTGAGTTAAGCTTATTGATCAGATTCTGCAAATCCTTGTCATCGTATTCAAACCGGTGGCCAATCAGAATTGAGCTGATAATGTTGGCCGTGCAAATGTTCGTCATCACATGGATGTCTGTGGGATTTCCTCTCTGACTTGACAAATATTTTACAAAGCAACCAGCCTCATCCTGTATCTTTTCTGCCAGGAGGTTCTTTCCCATTCCAAAAGCCCTGAGGATGGACACAGTTACTGATCTCTGCTCTTTCCAGTTTGTACCACTAGAGGTTAGCAGTCCTTTGGCGTTCATTCCAACTACCTGAGGTGGAAGAAGTGTGAGCAATGTTAGATAAGATATACATTTTACTAATAAATAAAACACACCTATTAATATTTACTGCTGAAAAAGAGTTTTATTTTTTTTTACTTGATCGTACTAAAACTAACAATCTAATCCAGTTTAATTTAATTTTCCATCTCTGAGAAGCGTTATGACCTTCGTAATTTTTTCCTTACTTGGTTTCTTTCGCAATTAACTGACTGCTGCATGGAGCTGGCCTATTAAACGTTCCTTAAAATGTTCCTTTGATATCATCATTTGTTCTTCTTCTTCTTCGTACACTCTCAGACGTCCACTTGAATGTTCTCAAAGAAAGCAGTAGTCAGTTTGAGGCTATTTGAATCCCCGTAAAGCTTTTCCACGAAAGGAGCTGGCGTCGGCCATATGCACTTTCTCTGTACCACATACAAGGGGCAACTTTGAAGCAGATGTTCAGCAGTCATTTTATCAGTGCCACAGTTACACTGATCGGTAGTTCCTATCTTTAGCTTGTTGAATAGATGGTATCTCAATCTGTTGTGGCCAGTGCGGAGTCTGAAGATTACCACTTGTTCTCTTCTGTGGAGCTGCTAGTAAGCATCATTCTGTGTGTTCCCTGGATGTTCTACATTCCATTTGTTTCTGTAACTGATTCTGATAAAACTCTTTGCCTCCTCAAAAGTTATGCTTGCATCAGGCTGAGGTAGATGTGAACCTTCTTTTGCCATTCTGTCAGCCTCTTCATTGCCGGCGATATTACAATGAGATGGGATCCATTGGATCACAACACTTTTGAATCGTTGACAAAGTTTGTGGAGCACTACTCTGAGATCATCCAGGTCTGTATTATTTTGGCTTTTCAACGTTGCAATTACTGACTGTGCCTCAGTAAAGAAAGCAACTTGTCTCTCTGCCGTTTCTTCTGTCAATATAACCTCTGCTGCAGTTTTCAAGGCCTCTGCCTCTGCTCTGAAGTTGCCGGAGAATCGTCCTGTCGCCACTGACAGCCTTTTTTCTGCACCAGTGCTTAAGGTCAGAAAGACACCCCCACCTCCATTTTCTGTTGCATTTGTTGCTGATCCATCTGTGTATGCATGGGTCCAGGTGTTGCGTGGATA
Organism: Oreohelix idahoensis; assembly: GCA_024509875.1. Taxonomy (NCBI): domain Eukaryota; kingdom Metazoa; phylum Mollusca; class Gastropoda; order Stylommatophora; family Oreohelicidae; genus Oreohelix; species Oreohelix idahoensis. Next base: position 22,633 of record JAMPIV010003488.1, on the reverse strand, counting down.
AAGTTTCTCTATGTATTTTGTCGCTATGGATTTTCTATCTGTTGCAGTTTGGCTCTTTTTACTTTCAATTCCAGGAATGTTTTCTATCATTTTAGGGAAACGATTTTGTTTCCAAACTGGAAGCTTGTGTGCAGTGTAGATGGGTTTAACAGTGGATATTTCATCTATGGATACTGCTCTCATTTGTGGTTTGGTTGATTCTACAAAATTACTTCGTTTGAGTCTTTTGCCTTCTAAGAGCATTTATTCTATGGCACATTGGGTGGTCTGTTAATCTTTTGAATTTTTCGGCCTGTTGCTGATCCCTGCAGCCTCTTCTAGCTGTCATTGGCTGGAGGCATGTAATCTTTTCGAGTTCTTTTTTAGGTGTTGACTTCATGCCTCCCGTTATAATTCTCATTGCTTGATTTTGGAGTCTGCTAATTTTATCGAAGTTTGTCTTAGCTGCTGTTGCCCATGCTGCCATGCCATATTCAAGAACTGGCCTCACTCGCCCTGTGTACAACGTCTTAAGCACTTTCTCATCTGCACCCCAAGTTGTTCCAGCAAGTTTTTTCATAATTGCCATTCTTTGTCTTGCTCGCATTCCATTTCTGTCAACCTGTTTTTTCCAAGTCAGACGGCGATCAAAAATAATGCTTAGGTAGTTCGGATTTTCATTTGTTCTACAATATAGTGTCAAGCACCTGTCTACTCTTATTTTTGTCCTTGATAAGGCTTAACGCCACACCTCAGTCATGTGTTTCTCTTTTCAGTATCAGGAATCAGTGCTGTGGTTAAAGACAAACATGTCTGTTGTGCTGTGACTCTGATATGTTCATCACAGTCCTGGGCGATACCAACTTATGATAACAAGCAAGCTTGAGCTATAGATTATCTGGGACACATCCTGTTTTATGTATCATAGTAACTCTCAAATAATCCCCTAACATAACCTTAATACATTCTTGTCATCACTGCCTAATAAACGTTCACTTGTTTTTGTTACTTCATCAGACAACAATCCCTTGCTTACTCAACGTTTTTTTTACATCATGTTTATGTACATGTGTTGACAGAGCTGTTGGGCCTTAGTAAATTAAACGGGGACATAATTGTTTTCGTTTCTTACATTTCTGTAAAGAATGTGTAGCGATGAACATAATTGTGGTGGGTTTAGATGTTACTGAAATAAATATTACTTGTCTACAGAGTGAGGTTAGCTATGCAAGTCCCTGAGTCTAATGTTTGATAGAGATGTTCTCAGGGTACCTGACTGCTACCACCCTACGACCTCAATCTGCGATATATTTTGAGTCTATGTTTAAGTACTGGTGTCTGGTTGTTATCTGGCTAGGTGTCTAGGGTAATGTGAAATGTAATGTTGAGTTAATGACAACAACCACAACTATAATTCAAAGAAAATTGATCAAACAAGTCAGTGGTTAAGTTTAGGATAATAATTTTTACAATTTTAATTTCCTGCACCTCAATTGCTTGGGCACAGGAATGTTTAAAACTCAAATAGAATGGCAATGTATTTACAGTACTTAAATTTAAGACTACTTGTCTGTTAATGATACTATGAAAATGTTCATAACTTGGAATGTCCTGGTGAAGCACTACATCTTATGACTGGTCACGCTTCTGAGGAACGAATTGTTTCATCATATCTAGAAAACTGTTTTTAATTTAATAATGGAGAGTTTAAGTTAGGTGAACTTTCATAAGCCCATGGATGGTATGGCTTATCTGGAATTCCTTAAGCACTGTGATGTCTTTCTCACACCAGAATATTCCTCACGACTGTGAAGAATGGATGCTGCTGCAGTACCCTTCAGGAATTAGGCAATTAAATACTTTTGCCTCGAACTCCGCAGCGTCAATATTACTTTTGTGGCACACTGAGTGTTTCAGGATCGAACCCTGAAATAAGAGGATTAAGGCCTCCTCAGTACTTTATACATCTCTCTCCATCTCTAACAACTAAACATCATCAAACAGTTTCAAAATCAGATTATATGGCTAAACAAATAGCTTTCGTCCCTATCTTATTGTGTGACTGCTTCATACTCAGGTAAATTTCAATCATCAGTTTGATACATTCCCTTCATAGGAACTTATAGTTATTTTACAAAGTCCAGTGAAAACACAGTGACTTGCTGAAGACGGCCAGTGGTTTGCTGGTCGTACAATCATAATAATATATCAATTCCCACTATATAGTTTCATTTTCTCCCAAATTCTACTTAAGCCTGCCTGGCTTTTACTAAGAAGTGATAATCTTCCATAATTGCACTTGGTATCACACAAATTTTTAGTTTGGCGCCTATCTAGGTTTGCCTTTACACATCAATAATGCATATACATATCAATAATACATATACATATTAATAATAATGTTTATATAAAGGTTTATCTTACCGCATCAATGAATAATTACACAACTAGAAGGTTAACCAGCGATCAATGGTCAAGCTGAGATCGCCCCTGTTCCAGAACTGCAAAGGCATTGGGTCATACTGCTTTGAGTCTGATCTTAACCCTCCTGCTAGAATTTTTTAAATCAAGTGGCAACTACGCTTTAGCAAACGTTCGTTATATCCCCCTCTTTAGTTATGCGCATCTAAACCAATCAGCTCTGGGTACGCTGATTTGCCTCTTTTCAAAAATACTCTTTCAAAAATTGTAACACCTTCCCCCTCCCAAGAATGGCAAAGTTGAATGAGGATATCTCTATGTCTGTCTTTTCTGTCGTTCATTTTTATTTCCTACGATAATTCTGTTAATATCTAATCGATTTTAATGAGGAAAGGCAATTATTGACCAGACGACTGTCTGTCATCTAGCTGTTATATTTTTATTTCTCTCCTTATCATAATTTTCATCTTTGCATTTTTCCTCTTCATACTTTTCCTCTACGGTAAGATAATATATCATAATGTGAAATATGATATTCCACTAACCAAGTATTATCATTTTAATTGTCAACTGTCCTTTCTTTCCCTTTATTATTCAATTACACGACTTCATCAAGGTTTCTTGTGCCCCGTTTCTCTACCCTTCTCAATTTCGGTTACTTAGTTTCAGTATCACAATGCATACTCTAGCGTAGGGTTTCCCTCCATCGTGATCCCCCCTTTTAATTAAATTTTTCTCTCTCTCTCGCTTGTTCTAAGAAATGAAACACGCGTTTTGCCTAACTCAATCACGGTTTCGTAAGATTTAAATTGTCACTACGGAGAGGAAACAAGGCGGTTGGGCCTTCATCGCATGCAGTATTAAAGTCTAATGCTTTATTCAAACGTTAACTTTTAGGGAAAAAATATGCCCTAGCAACCGGTTTCCATGGCCTAGTAGTTTTTTTCAAACTTCCAACCTCTCATTCGCGTGTTACCAAAGCAAGTCCTTGACGTCAGCGATCTCATGTCGTTCTATTACTAGATTCAAAAACAACGCTTTTGTCAAGGTTTTATTCTTCTCTCTCTCCGGCACGCCTCCGTTTTTCTATCAATCCTTTTGAAACGAACTATGTATGGTCGTCTGCCAAACGGCGTTTATTGTTAGTGGTAATTTGTATTACGGAGTGACAAAAAAGCCAGTAGTTTTTGGTATCGTTCACTTTGGCGTTATTGCTTTTAAAATCCAGCGCGTCTCGCGGCGTGGGCGATGACAGTGGGCAAACACATCTGGACGGTGTGGTAACTTTACTTTGCGTAGGGGTTAACTATTACTGTATTTGACGATCTGTATCACTGATATCACTACAATAATGTGTCCTTATATTCATTTATACGTATAAGAATTGTCTTATCCTTCCCACCTTGATGTTATAATGTTACGTATTTCCTACTAAAGTTGCAATCTTTTTAATGACGCGTTTTTCGTGCAGGGAACTGAATATGCACGCCTGTTGAAACAACAAACACTTAGTTTCCATCCTTAATAATGACGGATATTTGATTCTGGACACACTATCTTGAATTTTCCACATTTGCATTTCAAGTGAGCATGAAAATTTAGCAGTAGATAATGAAGGGAGTTTGTTACACTTGCAGTAAGTAACTTGACCGATTTAGCTGCCCATGTCGATACTTCTTTTAAATAATGGTTCGGAGACGGAGTTATAGTAAATTTTCTTTTTCATTTTTGTTGTTGTTGTTGTGTGTGTTTAAAAAAAAAATATGCACAAAAGTGAGATTTAAAAAAATATATACGTACATTTACGAAACATGTTAGTGATAAAACAGCGGTTAATTAATTAGTCAAATTTCAGTCCATTGATTTTTTACTTCTCCCCAAGCAATTTTTGACGCGTTACTCCGTTATTTCATAACTAGTGCATCCGCGTGAGTGACCACAGGAGAATTAGTACAGTCTTGAGGACATGCATCAGGAAAAGTACACCATATTATTTCCAGCCATGCTTTGGCAGGTGACTTACTTGTATCTATATATATTTTGTACGAAACAGAGGCACGTCATGAAAACTCAAATCGCTTATAACCCTTCCTTTTACAGTACGAGATAATACTATCGAGTGCGAGAAAACACGTAATTTCTTTCATCCGTTTTATTCTGTCTGTCTATAGAAGACGATACAGGCCCTGCGTTAACAGTGATGTCAGCCGTTATATTAGAAATTATAGCAGGACTAGTAACAATGTAAATAGTTATTTTTGTATTAATATACTGTACTACCGAGGACTAGACTGGAACCAGACCAATTCTAAGACATCTGATAGGTTAGCAAGACGCTCTCTATGTGGCTAACTCTACACTCCACGGTAGAAGAGGAACGACTAAGTAAGTAAATATTAGTAAAGTGTTGGGTATTGCCGTGTGTCTAAAAGCAGATAAACTTTGCCCAATGCTCCCTATGGTATGTGAAAAACGACAATTAAATCATGAATTACAAATCATTACAGAAACCAGCGCTCCTTTAGGACATAAAGTACTTTGGTACACAAGCTTCTATGACTTACGGTTAGTTGTACTTGTTGCCTCATGTTTCTCTATGAGCATAATAGATGAAAAAAATGACATTACAGTTTGACTACAACGGCTATAGTAGGGTCACTAGTAGATATGTAGTAGTAATAGCAGTAGCTGCAGAAGTGTAAGAATACCAATTTTTCACCAACTAGAATCACAAACCTCAGCAATGAAATATGGCGGCCTGTCAGAAAAGACGTCAGCTTTCGTGACCAGAGCTTCCTTGATGAGGTCATAACCGTTGAGAACAATCACCAGGGTTCCTCCTATGTATAGGCTGTGAGGAAGAAGCGTTACAACAAGGTTTTAAATTGTTTTATTATTGCTATTACTCTTCATGAAGTATTACAACTACTATCTGCACTACTACTTCTATTTCTGATAACGCTACAGCAGCGACTGTTGCAACTACTTCTGCCATCACCACCCCCACTTTTACTGTCACTGTGATTACTGATGACGTCATAGTGACAGGCCCAACAATCTTATGATTGTACGTCTGATCACCGAAAATCGCACGATATCACACACAAGAACACGAAAAGAACCCAAAATACTGTCCCCAAAAAAACACGTCTTCTCTACAACAAAGCCAAGCTGACTCACGCGATTCTATCTAACAATGCCCCGCCGTACCTACGATCATTGTTTCAAACCAGTAGAAGAGAGGAACAACATATACATCAGTTATGTCTGCCCAAACCTACGATCGACCTGTTCAAAAAGAGTCTAGCATACTCTGGAGCCTACTTATGGAACAGCCTTCCACACCACCTAAAAAGCCTACCTACACAATATTCATTTAACAAAGCACTTTTCAAACACTTCCTCAACACTGATTATCTACTCCCATAGAAACAGCATTTGTCTGTCCACATATCATCCATAGGTCATTTCTTTTCCTCTTCCGCTCGTTTTTTATATTTTTTTAAATGTGAATAATTTGTTTTATATCCATGTAATATTATTATATTTCTTCTTCTTCCTCTTCTTCTTCCTCGTTCGCCCTGAAAAGGACGGTGGTTGCGTTGTGTCTGTTTACGCCGTAGCTGTGATATCTGCACCTTTCGGTCGACACATCCGACTTCAGCACGGCATTTTTTAGGGACCGGGTTTGCCTTTCCATTTCGTTCCGTACTCGCTCAGCCAGACTGCACTGCTGCAGACTGTTTCCGGGACCACCACGTGGAGGTGGAGTACGGTCTTGACCAGCTCTGGTTCGCTGGTCCTGATGCAAGCAGTCAAGCTATGGGTCGCTGACTGCATTCACTATTGCTGCATCTTTGGATCCCATATTATTATATAATGTAATGTATGTGAGAATGTACCCGCATACCACTGTTCTTTAGAAATGTGAATGTTTTCGTTTGCTTAAATGGGATGATGTTTATGAGAATAAGCAGATATACATTTTTTTTTAAAAACTGCTCAAAGACTTTTCCCGCTACAGAAGTGCGTAAGAATGTATTATTATTATTATTTCATTTTCCACAAAGAATGTACATATATAAGCGAGAATGTGTTTATGTAATTTTTGTATTGATGATTGATGACACATTCAAAAATACAGATTAATTGTAGACGTTTTGACCGCATGAGTGAGTGTCGGTATACAGAATTGATTTATTTATTGTTTTGTTTATTTTATTTTTTATTCATTAATTAATTTTTTTTATATTAATTAATTAAATTTTTTCTTTCCCATTTTTTCCCCCAGTTACTATCTTGTTTGTTTAAAAAAAAAACTTACTCATTTTTAATTATGATTGCATACTGTAAATTAATGCTGTTATGATAACTTTATAATGTTGCATGTCTTTAAATTAATGCTTAAAATAACATGTGGGAATGAAAGGATATAGTATGCAAGATAAATGACAGTGAAAGGGCAGAATGTTAGACGGGCCTGCGCGCCCAATTCTTAACCCTTCGAAAATAAAGTTCGTTCGTTCGTTCGTTCGGGACCGAAGACGCACCAACAGTGATAAATGCAGTCAGCGACCCATAGCTTGACTGCTTGCGTCAGGGTCAGCGAATCAGATCTGACCAAGACCCTACTCCACCTCCAAGTGGTGGTCCTGGAAACAGGCTGCATCACTGCAGTCTGGCCATGTTGAAGTCGGATGTGTCGGCCGAAAGGCCACAACGCAACCAACGTCCTTTTCAGAACGAAGAAGGAAGAAGGAAGAAGAAGTTCGTTCGTTCGTTCTTAGTGTTGTAAATCGCGCGCCCCGTGGAGTTTTCAGGGGTCTCTGATGATACAAAAATAGAATAGAACTACTGATACCTCAAACATGTCAACGATGCCACTTAAATATGAGAACATGTCAACGATGCCACTTAAATATGAGATTATGTCAACGATGCCACTTAAATATGAGATTATGTCAACGATGCCACTTAAATATGAGAACATGTCAACGATGCCACTTAAATATGAGATTATGTCAACGATGCCACTTAAATATGAGAACATGTCAACGATGCCACTTATATGAGAACATGTCAACGATGCCACTTATATGAGAACATGTCAACCATGCCACTTAAATATGAGAACATTTCAACGATGCCACTTAAATATCAGAACATGTCAACGATGCCACTTAAATATGGAACATGTCAACGATACCACTTATATGAGAACATGTCAACGATGCCACTTAAACATGAGAACATGTCAACGATGCCACTTAAATATGAGAACATGTCAACGATTCCACTTAAATATGAGAATATTTCAACGATGCCCCTTATATGAGAACATGTCAACGATGCCACTTAAATATGAGAACATGTCAACGATGCCACTTAAATATGAGAACATGACAACGATGCCACTAATATGAGAACATGTCAACGATGCCACTTAAATATGAGAACATGTCAACGATGCCACTAATATGAGCACATGTCAACGATGCCACTTAAATATGAGAACATGTCAACGATGCCACTGAAATATAAGAACATGTCAACTAGGCCACTAATATGAGAACATGTCAACGATGCCACTAATATGAGAACATGTTAACGATGCCACTTAAATATGAGAACATGTCAACAATGCCACTAATATGAGAACATTTCAATGATGCCACTAATATGAGAACATGTCAAAGATGCCACTAATATGAGAACATGTCAACGATGCCACTTATACGAGAACATGTCACCGATGCCACTAATATGAGAACATGTCAACGATGCCACTTATATGAGAACATGTCAACGATGCCACTTATATGAGAACATGTCAACGATGCCACTTATATGAGAACATGTCAACGATGCCACTTAAACATGAGAACATGTCAACGATGCCACTTATATGAGAACATGTCAACGATGCCACTAATATGAGAACATGTCAACGATGCCACTTATATGAGAACATGTCAACATTGCCACTAATATGAGAACATGTCAACGATGCTACTAATATGAGAACATGTCAACGATGTCACTTATATGAGAACATGTCAACAATGCCACTAATATGAGAACATGTCAACGATGCTACTAATATGAGAACATGTCAACGATGCCACTAATATGAGAACATGTCAACGATGCCACTTATATGAGAACATGTCAACGATGCCACTTATGAGAACATGTCAACGATGCCACTTATATGAGAACATGTCAACGATGCCACTTATATGAGAACATGTCAACGATGCCACTAATATGAGAACATGTCAACGATGCCACTTATATGAGAACATGTCAACGATGCCACTTATATGAGGACATGTCAACGATGCCACTTATATGAGAACATGTCAACGATGCCACTAATATGAGAACATGTCAACGATGCCACTAATATGAGAACATGTCAACGATGCCACTAATATGAGAACATGTCAACGATGCCACTTAAATATGAGAACATGTCAACGATGCCACTAAATATGAGAACATGTCAACGATGCCACTAATATGAGAACATGTCAACGATGCCATTTAAATATGAGAACATGTCAACGATGCTACTTATATGAGACAGTGTATAAAGCTCCAGGAACCACATCATGTAATACAATTGCTATATAAACTACTACTAAAGCATGAGAATGTTTTGTGCAGGCTTCCTAAATGAAGTCAAGGTTGAGGGTATGTCCATGTTATGACTGTTTAATTTTGGGATAATATTTCAGTATGAACAACCACAACGCAAAGTTAGCAGCAGTGATCCCATGCTCTATACGGTTTGTAAATGATGAACTGATGATTTTGATTGTAAACAGTACAATGTCTGTACACATTACTCTCGGTGCCACCTGTGATGCATTGCATCACGCTATGTTTTTGATACGCACAAAAATAACTTTCTATTTCAATTTACAACTAATTATTTATTTGTGCTGCTTAGTATATGCATATTTTAAACATACACTTAGTGTCCCAGAGGTCACATCGATAATGCACGTCTGCTCCGTTTTTCGAAATGGTAGGTTATCGGGATCCTTCTCTGTTGAATTGTCTGGGAATACAATGTCTGCGTTACCACTTTTCAAAATGTTTGAGATGATCTTCGTAATGATGCATGCATGTATGACTTCTGATGATTTCTTTCCAACCGCCATTCTTGTCCGCTGTCTTTACCGCTGTGACAGCACCAAAAATAATCTACATTAAAAAGTTGTACGCACCGAAAAGCATTTTCATGTGTTCATAACGTTGGCATAATTAGAATGACATTGGACCGTTTACAATTTGGTAGATGAGGGCAAGCTATATATGTAAAACACGAGCTCCCTCATACGTGGCTGGATACAAGTCCCCAAACTAGTGAGATTGCGGAATTGCAGGGGATTGCTGTGAATATAGGCGGTCATGAGTGGCGAGTCTACAATTTATATGCTCATGTCGACCATCTTACAGCAGAGAGTGATTGGAATTTTATGGCGGAATTGTCTAAAGATTCTAACATAAGTTGCTTAATTGCTGGCGATTTCAATGGTAGATCCAATGAGTGGGGGAACATCACGGAAAATAGGCAGGGTATAGCTTTGAGCCAGGCATTACTTAACATGAACCTTGTCTTTCTGAATGATGGACGCCCAACTAGACTGGCAACTAAACCTAGTGATACAAATGGTGTCAGAGATCTGGCATTCATCTTTAGTGCTGCCACCACCATGGCACGTTGGGATGCATTAGTTGCACAGGAAAGTGACCACCTACCTTGCGTCATACTCTTGGCAAAGGGTAGGACCACTAGACACAGGAAACCTAATCAGACCTTCAAGTATTCCACAAGCACACTCGATTGTAACAACCCTTAACACGCATTGCGTCAAAATGCCAAACAAAAGACAGCGAGAACATCTTTCACCCAACCTCCCTGGTGGAATAAGACAGTGGAGAAAGCTTGGATAGAAAAGAAAGAGCAATAAAGGAATGGTGTAAAGCACGAAACAGAAGAATGATGAATGAGGGAGAGGTTGAAGAGATGAAGGAGAAAAAGAAAAGCGCCGTTAATAGATTCAAGAGCTTGTCAAGGAAGGCCAAGGATAAAGTGTGGGAAGACTTTGTGACACAGGTGGGCACGGAAAAAACCTACAGAAATTCTGGTCCTTACATCGAAAAATGAATAGGAAAAGTGCAAGTCAACCCATCCCTAATATCAAAAGATCTACAGGACTAAGCCTAAAGACGAACGAAGAGAAAGGAAGTGCATTATTCAATCGGTATGTGGAGCAAATGGATAAAGGAGGCAAAAGTGCCCGCCTCAAAATAAAGAACAATGTGCTGGAAAATGCCTTAAGGGACCAGATATACTTTGATCTCATTTCTGAAGATGACGTGGTGTACACATTGAAAACCAGCAGAAACACTGCCCCGGGTCCTGATGGTGTACTATACCATAACATTAAACAGCTCGACGACACAGCCATTACAAATATGGTGAGGGATTTCAACACCAGCATACAGAATGCTGAGGTGCCGGAAGACTGGCTACACAGTTACCTTCGGCCACTTCCTAAACATGCCAAAGACCCCACACTGCTCATCAGCTATCGAATTATCACACTTCAGAATGTCTATGGTAAATTACTTGAAAATATAGTTGCAAGACAAGTAATGAGCCACCTCGAAAATGCATACATCCCTCCTGATACACTGAGGCCCATGAAAATAACATGGTGGTAACGCTGGAAAGTTTGCGTAAAAGAGAAACGGTGGCTGTCGCTATTGACCTAGAGCAGCGGTTCCCAACCTGTGGTACGCGTACCCCTGGGGGTACGCGACAGGACGTTCAGGGGTACGCGAAAAAAATTGAGTAAAGGCGGAAAAAGATACATATGTCAACAGTGTAAAAGGCAAGTCAAAAGTTGTGAAATTAAAAAAGTGATTTCACCTTTTAACAATAACGACGTTTTAATTATTATTATTAATAAATTAAATGTGTTAATTTTTATTGTAACTTCTGATTTTTATAATGTAAAAATATATGCACTGTTTGTTCACCTTTTTATTACATTGTTTTTTAATCCCGTGGTTGGCCCCTTTATTTCTGGTTATAATCTATAAATTTTGAATAACAGCAACTATATTAATTTCAAATATTTTGCTAATATTAGGGGTACAATTTATAGAAATGGGCTGCCAAGGGGTACGCAAGTGAAAAAAGGTTGGGAACCGCTGACCTAGAGCATGCTTATAACAGTGTGGAATTTGCAACCCTAAAAGACTGTATAATGGCATGGGGTGTAAACCCTTGGATAACAAGGTTGATAGCAGCTGCCTTAATGGAGAGATCAGTTGCATTTCGCTTGGGAAAATGGACATCAGAACCAATGCGCATTTGCCCGGGACTACCTCAGGGTTTTCCACTATCACCAGTGCTGTTTAACATCTACACATCAAAATTAGCAACCTTTAAACCAACAGGACTGGGACAAACATTAACTTTCGCACATGACATACTCATGTACAGAACTGGCTAAGACAGACAGGAAATAGTCCAAGGCATTCAAGAGACACTACATGCGGTTTCTAAATGTTGTGAGGAAAGGGCATCAAAGGTCAATCCCAACAAGGCCTGTGTAATGTGGTGCTCTTTGAACAATTCCATAGTGAAAGGAGACCTTCCAGACATCACTTTCAATGGGCAGAACATTGAAAGACAAAACAGGCTGAAATATCTGGGAGTAACGTTTGATCGTGGGCTATCATACAAGTATCATGTTGAACTGATCATGCAGAAGTGCAAGCGAGGACTGGCAGCCTTAAAAACAATGGCTGCTGAGCGCTTGGAACAGAGACTGTTGTTTCTCTTGTATCATCAGCTCGTGATCTCAGTAATCGAGTACGGGCTAAGAATACTCACGTTGTCAGTGTCACAATGTGAACGACTGGAACATCATTCAAAATGAAGGGATGCGACTAGTCTTGGGCGGTAGGCGTGATACCCCCATTGTGACAATGGAGATACATGCTCGGATTGCTGTCGATTAGATCCAGGCTTGCGATGGGCCAGGAAAAAGCATATATGCAGGTAACCACCGACAAAGGACACCCCCTACATGAGAATGTAGCTGACATCAAAGGAGTAAGAATCAAAAGGCGGATGTCATGGATCGCACAGGCAGAGTCTACGATTGGTTAGGTGACCAGTGTTGAAAATGTATCCAAAGGGGAAGAGTTGAGTAAGTCTGGGAAGAACTGGATAAACTACCAGCAGGTCATCATTAGCCTTGGCAGAGAGTGCAGAGTTTAGGGCAATGGAAAAGAAGAGCTGGAGATTAATCAGCTGATAAGTGATCATTCTGGAGATGATGACGCCACTATGTACACAGATGGGTCTGTAGTGCATGGTGAGAAATCAAGATGGGGCTTCTCAGCGAGAATAAAGGGCAGGGTCAACAACCTCCAGCATGAGAATGGAGGTAGAGGCAGTTACTGCAGCACTGAGTTGGCTGTCTGAAACTCCATCAACAAGGGTAGTCATTTTGTCAGACTCTCAAGCCATGCTTCGGAAAGTTCAGAACTTATGGCTTACGGCAAGAATGGAAAACATCAATAGAATCCTCAAGTCTTCAAGAACTGGTGTGGATCTACTGTCCAGGTCATGCAGGGGTATGTGGCAATGAGAGTGCTGACAGACTGGTCTCGAGAGCACCCATTGTGGGGACACTGGACATGGTTAAGGGAGAGATACTAAGTACTATTAAAGATCGCCTTCGGGATAATGACACTGCAATGGATGAATCAACAAAACTGAGGCTGTTGGAGTTTGGCATTAAACGTCGGACTAGCAGAAATGGACGTGAGAGAGGATGCATCCGTCGTATGTTCAACCAGCGTGCTACAGGTACAATTAGCATTTATACTCTTCGACATTTACGAAGGAGACTGAGCACCTATGGGTTTGCTCGGAGTGCAGTGAGGTCGATTCATTCTGATTAACAATAACAATAACAATAACAATTTGAAATTGTCATGAAATATTCTAATCCACATATATAAATTAAAAGGTAAATGTAAAGCCTAACAAATAAATTTAATAAAAGGAAAGAGAAATGGTAAAGAATAGTGCTGTCACATGACTGTACTCGAAATCCCCCTTGTTTTCTGCTTCGTCTGCAAATTGTAACGCTTTCACGTTGATAGTAAAAGCCTACTGTATTATTACCCGCTTTCTTCAATGAAACGTGTACTGACCTTGAGATACGCAAGCTGATCAATGACCTAGATTTAATATTTCATTCATTCCATACACGGCGTAACTAAAAGACAGATAAAGCAGGAGAGAGAGAGAGGGGCGAATGAAGGCAGGAAGCATGCAATACTAAACACGCGTCGCGCGATACACAATTGCTGCCATCACGCGTGTAAGGCCACATGCACTAACTTTTTTTTCAGACGGACAGTGATAAAAACACTAACCTTCCCAGAGTTAGGTTTTAAAAAACCTGGAAAACGCTTATTAGGAAAGATGACATTAGATGGGTTTACGTTTGAAAACATGACAGTACCCAGACACCACATGGGGATTGAAGTAAACAGGAGGTGGTAGAAAATGCACATTTTGAACGCAGCCACCTAGCTCCCTTAGATTGAGATATTTGGATTCCTTAGGGCTTGCTGACAAAGAATATGTAAAACGTTACGCAAATAGTCTAGGAATTACCAAATTATAACCAAAATAAAATAGTGGGGGTGCCTGACAGCATGAAATCATTTCTGCTCATAAAATTTTTTTATAACGTGTTTGAAAAAACATTACGTTACGGAAATAGCCTACCATGTTAACTCCTATTTGATTGGAGCGCAACAAATATAAGACTAAACACGATTGGTCGGGCTATAAATACTATCTTGTGTTGTCAGGGGAAACGTGAAAAGGAGTATTTTTTTTTGAAAAGATGTGTAGACATGGTTTGATTGGGTAGAGCTGCGAATATACTCAATTCAGAGCGTCTGTTCATTGCCACATCTTGTAATAAACCTACTAAGAAGCAGTGCGTTGAGCACCAGTGTATATTTTTTTATAAAATAAAGCCTGGGACATCGGCAGATCGGAGTTGTGCTATATTCATTGCCAGTCAACGAAACTGTTTATTATTTCTATGAATTGTGGTAAGCTTGAAATATTCAATATCTTTTAATGAAAATTGAATGTAAATTGATAATTTATGTCTGTATATATGTGTAGTTCAGTAGCGAACATGATGTAAAGCCTATGGTAATCCAGCCTGAACAGAAGGTGTCGGAGGAAAGTAAAACTGCATGGAATGGCCAAACAGTACACTGACACCTAGATTATTGACTAGAAAGAAATAATGCTGGAATTGCAGAGGCGTAGTAACCATTAGGGAGGGAAATACTGGTATAAAGTATTTCAGATGAAGCTGACAGTTGGCCTAACGCTCTGAACTCAATGTTTGTGATGTATTGTGCTCAGTGTAGAAATACAGTATAAATAGTTCTGAAGTAGGAGGTACAACCTTCTTGTTTCAGGGACCGTGGTCTTAAAGTTATTGAGCAGCACCTGGTCAGAGCTTTGCTGAAGCCAGAGGTGGACAGCATACTCCTTGGTCCATATAGCAACCAGTGGGGTGGCTCCAGAACTCATTAAAGTAATCGAGCAGAGGAGTCTTTTACTGCAGTCATCACGAAAGATAAGAGAGTGTGGCCATGGAGCTCAACATTATGTACCCCCATCTTAAAATGACACTGTAAAATAAAAATTAAGAGGGGAATTTAATTGTTTTAATGCCAGGAACTGAGAACATCTCCAATACTAGTTCCAACAAAGACAAACTATTGAAGTCATGATGACAAATACCAACAGAGCTTGAACAAAACAAAACCAGTATTACCTCAGATTACTACTACACAACTGACACACATAGGATACTATTAATAATATATGTCACTACAAGATTCATATTGATAAATTCTGTACATATAACTTGTAATTAAAATTGATTGTGATTCCTGGTTCCCTTTGTATTTGAATCAGGACACATATACATTCATGACAGCACTGAATACATATTGTTATTTGAAAAGTTATCAGTGACTCCTTTAAGATATCCTCGTAGAGTGTTTTATGTATGTGAGTGTCACAGTGTTGTCAAGTGTGGTGGAATAAATTAAATTGTTTATCTGTCTGTTGTTGTTATGACTTACACTTCATCATACACATACCCTAGACATATAACGTAGTCATCACACTATTCCAGAATAATTCTGACTGAGGTATACATATGTGGCAGCAAGTAAGGTTATCTATAATACACTACTCTTATTAGATATAGATACCTTCACAGCTGATCTCAGTCAGTACACTAAGTCCCCTATAAATATTTATAACATCCCACTTCACCACATATATTGGGGTCTCGCTCTCGGGATTTTGAATCATTCCCTATTACAAATATTGGGGGTAATTCACTTCAGGGAATAATAAGAATTAAAAGGTATCCTTGGGTGAAAATAAATAAGGTTGAGCTCACAGTGCCTGTGTTGTCCTAAGTTAATTAGTCATTGATAAAATTGTTTAGTTAAATATTTTAGACATTTATCTGTTAGACAATGGCCGACCTGGCAAAATTTCGATCTGCTGCTGTACAGACTGCGAAAGAGTTAGGAATGGACGGGCAAATTATGATTTCTTATGTCACTGCTGAATGTGACTGTTGCGTGATAAATTCTCGCAACATCGTTTTATTTCAATATCTGTTTTATAACGCAAGGGCAACAACTGCTTGAAATCTATAGTCACTTTTCTCGGTAAGCATTTGTCTTCTCGCGTTAGTATCGAATGCAGTTAACTTTTGAGCTGTGGTCATTTTTGCGCTGGACTGCGCATGACTTGTCTTGTTGTTTGGTCGATCGGTTTCCGCCCACCACTAGTGGGAGTGAGCGATTTGGAATGGCGAAAGAGATGCCTCGTTGAAGAGGGGATCTCCGCTTTTTTTTGTTCTGTCAGGGATGTGTAGTCCTCTTATGGATATTTCGTTTAGTCGAGATAATACCTCTAGTGTTTTCCCACATGTCGGGAGGCGTGATATTTCTGTGTATTTCATGAAAGCAAGGTAAATTGACTTTTTCATTAACTCTATCGATTTTGGGTCGTGAGCGATTTCGATTCATAGCCTGTCTCCGAAAGTCGTCGTCACGAGATGTTCTTTCCCAGCTCACATGTCGCTGCATTGTACTGCATCGGTTGATGCAGGTTCCAAGGACCATTACTTGCTACTTTGTTAAATGAACTAGGTTTAGAAAACCTTTATTATCTAGAGGATATTCTTGAGGACATTATTTATACTTCGGCAGACGTGTCTGTCTTGCTGAAGTCAAACTAAGGAGAGTGAACTGATCTCATACATCTGGTTATCTCCTGGCTGTTATAGAAAAGGATGGAGTTGTTCACCTGACTACATTTACAGCACTTTGAAATATAACATGCATCTGACTCATCATTGTAATGCTGTCTACCGTTTATTGCTGTATTGAATGTTGCTGTGATAATGACTGTTTGATGTGCCTACACATTTGCGTAACCATTTTTGTCACTGTGGCGTCCACAATAAATAATGAAGAAAAACGTCAACGGCTGTTTCAAGACTCATTGACTTTATACGTCGTGAGTTTACTGACGTCCTATGTGGATTGCCCTGTTATTGTTGCATGAACATTGTTTTGACTGAACACATCTACACACTACACAAAACCAGACATGCGGATGCCATCCATCATCATATGGCATCACGCATCAGTGACAAATTTATTGAACGAGAAGAAAGAAGATTAGAAAAAGAGGCCGAAAGAAAGTTAGAATCTGAAAGATTGGCCGAAGATAAGAGAATAACCCCAGGTGGGAAATTTAAGAGGTGCAAGCTATTGAGGCTGAGGCTAAATAAGGTTGCAGATTGAGGCTACAGGGAGGCTAAAGCATTGGAAGCCGACTCAGTTTGACAAGCTGCACGTATGAAAAGAAAAAAGAGATTAAGAAGAACTTAGAAAGGGAAGCAGAAGATAAAAGATTACAAAGGGAACATGAGTTACGACTAAGGGAGTTTATGGAGTTTCAAGGCCATGCTCCTGAAAATGGTGTGCCAGTCCCTTTGCCTCTGATGCCACAGGCTACTCAGAGCCTCAACCTCAGCTATGAATTTTCATTTAGATCATTTTGTTGAGAAAGACGATGATATAGAGAGCTATCTAAATAGGTATGAACTATTAGCTACCACATATGGGTTAGAGAGAGAAAGGTGGAGCTTAAAGTTATCTCAAGGACTTCGTGGGGCAGCTTATGAAGTTTTTGCAAAAATGAGCAGAGGTGATCAGGAAAATTATGACATGCTAAAGCAGGCTCTTTTGTTAAGATATGAAAAGAATGCAGAATTTTATAGGAAAAAATTTAGGAATGCAAACTACTGTCAGGTGAAACCTATCACCAGTTCTCTGCACGAATAGAGACATACTTGGAGAAATGGACTTCTCTGGGGAAAACCCAAGATCTTAAGGAAATGGTCCTTATAGAGCAATTAAGAGAGTCCATGGCTCCAGACCTGAGAAAGTTTCTCATGGAACAAGGTGCAAAGAGGCTGGGTGAGTTGCTAAATGTTGCTGAAAGGTATCAAGCAGCTCAAGCAGAGGTAACAGGTAATAAAAAGAAACAAGTGGATAACTTTAGGGCACCACAGAACTTTAATAAATTTGATCCTAAGGATCAAAACAAAGGTAAGCACCAATTTGATAGGCCACGGTATGAAAATAAAAATAAATTCCCACAATTCGATGAAAGGAAATATGATGAAAGAAAATCTTTCAACCAAAATAAAAGGTGGTGTAAAAATTGTCAGATGGACAATCATGACACTGACCGTTGCAGAAGGAAACCTGTGTATATGGCCGCCCTTCAGGTCAGGTCGACCTCAAGACAGGAGGAGGATATTATGTTGAATACCACTCCAGATGAGATGAGGAAGGCACAGGCTGGGGACAAGACCCTCAAGCCTTGTTTCAGAAAATTGTCAACTTGTCATACAACTCCAGGCAAGGGAGATTTTTACATGAAAAACAAGTTGATGTATAGGAAGACTGGAGCTAGATCCAAAGGTCAGGGACAGCTGGTACTTCCTAAAAGATATAGGGCAGACTTAATAAGGAGCTTACATGTGAAACCAGATGGGGACCATGAGAAGATAGGTACCATCATTCAAAAGGTGGCTCACAATTATTATTGGCCCAAAGCAAGATGGGACATTGAGAATTTTGTAGAAAGGTGTAGCATAGCACATGAGGGAACACCCACAAGTGGGAACATTGATCAGGACCTGGACACGCCACGGGGCAAAATTAGGCCTGATAATAAAAAGAAAAATAGATTTGATAAAGTGGACCAAATGGAATGGGAAGCCCCTTTTCACGGACAAGCTTCACTTAACTGTTTACAATGGCCACTATGCGGAGAGTGCAAAAAGATGTCTTACCCCAGGATAAGCCGACAATCCCTCAATCGGACTTAAACAAACTGGAGGAAGGAGATGTAGAGAGGAAATCTCTCATCAAGAATTTTAAGTGGGGAGAAAGCCCCAAAAGAAAAATTGGTAGCGGTCGTTTTATGCATGATAATTCTCGGAAGAAAAATCATCACTATAGAGCTTCGAGTGGAAGAGACCATACCGGTGCATGGACAAATAGGTCCACAAAATTAAAGGTCCATATGTAGCTTTGTTAAGAACGTGGACTGATGAAAAGGCAGAGGAAAACATTACATCTTCATACCAATATGTGAATGAGCTGACCACTCGTTTAAAAACTGGCTGGAAACTTGCCAATGAAAATTTGAAACAAGCCAGGAAGAAACATGCTGCCTATTATAACAGGAAGGCGAAAGACAGAGATTTGGCTGTGGGAGAGAAGGTACTGCTTCTTCTCCCCGGGAGTCAGAATAAGTTACAGATAGGATGGCAAGGTCCATATACAGTTTTAGAGAAGGTGTCTAGAACAAATTATAAGATAGATAAGAAGGGGAAAGAAAAAATCTATCATGTGAATCTCCTGAAGAAATATTTGGAAAGAGAACATCAGGAAGAGACACACTTGTTGACCTTGTCCATCGCCATGGAGATGAAAAAGGAACCACTTTCATCATTTGAATATCCATTACACCCCTGTGAGACAGCAGCACAGGTGAAAATCAGTACACATTTAACGAAAACTCAGAAAGAGAGAGTGCAACAGGTTCTAAATAATCATGCAGAGGTGTTAAAAGACCGACCAGGGCATACAAACCTATTGGAATATGATATGAAACTGATAGACCCCACACCTGTCTGTATGAAACCATATTCGATTCCGTTTGCTAAGGAGAAAGCTTTGAAGGAAGAGATAGACTATCTGTTGAAGGAAGGAATTATTTCCCACAGTGAATCTTCGTATAGTTCCGGTGTTGTACTCTTAAGGAAGCCCTCTGGAGAACATAGACTCTGTATAGATTACAGGAAACTGAATGCTATTACAGAAGGACAGGTGGATCCACTGCCGGATACAAATCAATTGTTTGCCAGGCTAAATAAAGCTAAATATTTCTCAAAAGTGGATCTGAGTAAAGGATATTATCAGATTCCAGTAAAGCCTGAGGTTAGACCATACCTAGCTTTTAGTACCTCAGAAGGACACTATGAGTTTAATAGATTGCCATTTGGATTGAAGAATGCGCCTAGTGTCTTCTCTAGAATGATGAGAAAATTATTGGACCCTCTGAATAATCCATATATAACAAATTTCATGGATGATATCCTTATAGCAACAGAAACATTTGAGGAACACATTGACTCTCTGAACATGCTGTTTAATCGACTTAGGGAAGCAAATTTAACAGCCCGACCAACCAAATGTTGCGTTGGATGTAAAGAATTGGAATTTTTGGGACACACAGTTTATCAGGGAAACATGACCCCTGACCCAAAGAATTTAGAGAAACTAAAGAAAGCCCCGAGACCACAAACCAAGAAGGACGTGAGATCCTTTGTCTCATTATGTGGTTTCTACCAGAAGTATATCAAAGGCTTTAATTCCATATGTGCACCGTTAACTGATTTGACACGTAAAGGACATCCAGATCGCATTACATGGACACCACAATGTGAAATGGCTTACCAAGAATTGAAGGAAAAGCTCACAAGCAAACATATTTTGAAATTACCTGACTTAAGTCAAGAATTCATAGTAAGGACGGATGCCAGTAATATTGGGTTAGGTGCAAATCTACTACAGAAATCAGATGCATTGGATGGGGAATTAAGCCCAGTGGCATATGCTAGCAGAAAGTTGAATAAAGCTGAAATCAACTACTCAACTAGCGAAAAAGAATGTCTTGCAGTAATATGGGCAATAAAGAAATTCAATATTTATCTGTATGGGAAGGCATTTAAGTTGCAAACGGATCACAAACCTTTATCGTTTCTAGCACAGGCTAGGCATGAGAACTCTAGGTTACTCCGATGGTCCTTACTTTTGGCTCCATATAATTTTAGCATTGAGTATATATCTGGAAAAACAAATTTGGGAGCGGATTTTTTAAGCCGCCATCCGTGTGATGAGAATCACCGTAAACCCCAGAAATAATAATAAATTTCTCTATGTGTATATAGAATAAAGGACTGACATATAATGTCTGTTTTAAGAGGGGAGATGTTATGAAATATTCTAATCCACATATATAAATTAAAAGGTAAATGTAAAGCCTAACAAATAAATTTAATAAAAGGAAAGAGAAATGGTAAAGAATAGTGCTGTCACATGACTGTACTCGAAATCCCCCTTGTTTTCTGCTTCGTCTGCAAATTGTAACGCTTTCACGTTGATAGTAAAAGCCTACTGTATTATTACCCGCTTTCTTCAATGAAACGTGTACTGACCTTGAGATACGCAAGCTGATCAATGACCTAGATTTAATATTTCATTCATTCCATACACGGCGTAACTAAAAGACAGATAAAGCAGGAGAGAGAGAGGGGCGAATGAAGGCAGGAAGCATGCAATACTAAACACGCGTCGCGCGATACACAATTGCTGCCATCACTCGTGTAAGGCCACATGCACTAACTTTTTTTCAGACGGACAGTGATAAAAACACTAACCTTCCCAGAGTTGGGTTTTAAAAAACCTGGAAAACGCTTATTAGGAAAGATGACATTAGATGGGTTTACGTTTGAAAACATGACAGTACCCAGACACCACATGGGGATTGAAGTAAACAGGAGGTGGTAGAAAATGCACATTTTGAACGCAGCCACCTAGCTCCCTTAGATTGAGATATTTGGATTCCTTAGGGCTTGCTGACAAAGAATATGTAAAACGTTACGCAAATAGTCTAGGAATTACCAAATTATAACCAAAATAAAATAGTGGGGGTGCCTGACAGCATGAAATCATTTCTGCTCATAAAATTTTTTTTATAACGTGTTTGAAAAAACATTACGTTACGGAAATAGCCTACCATGTTAACTCCTATTTGATTGGAGCGCAACAAATATAAGACTAAACACGATTGGGCGGGCTATAAAATACTATCTTGTGTTTTGTCAGGGGAAACGTGAAAAGGAGTATTTTTTTCAGATAAAGCCTGAAAATCGCAATTCGGAGTTGTGCTATATTCATTGCCATTCAACGAAAAACTGATTATTTACTATGGAATGCAGGTAAGGAGCAGCTTGAAATAATCATAGGCAAAGTGCCTATCTGTTTAATGAAAATTGAATGTAAATTGATAATTTAATGTCTGGTATATATGTGTAAAGTTCAGGTAGCGAAAAACATGAATGTACAAGCCTATAGGGTCAATGCCACAGCCTGAACAGCAGGGTGTCCGTGAGGAAAAGTAAAAACTGGCATGGAATGGGCCCAAACAGTTATCACTGATGCACCTAGATTATGTGACTAAGAAAGAATAAGTGCTGAATTGCAGGAATTGCAGCGGCGTAAGTAACCCCGCCCATTAAAAGGTGAGGGAAAATACTGGTTTAAAGTATTATCAGAATGAAAGCTGACAGTTGGGCTAAAACGGTTGAACGCTCTGAACTCAACTTTTTGTTGATGTTAGTGTGGCACAGAGGTAGACATACAGTATCAATAGTTTCCTGAAGTAGGAGGGTACAACCCTATCTTGTTTCAGGGACCA
>JAMPIV010003487.1:0-48582 GCA_024509875.1 Oreohelix idahoensis | reverse complement strand
TCCTGTTGGAATTGTTCACAGCCTGGCTTTTTATTTCATATATGAAGGTGGTAGGAGGAAACAAAACCTCACAAATCAAAAAATATAAACAAATAACGCTGACTTGCAAAGAAATGGCCTCAGTTTCCTCTGCACTGTCCCAGACTGTGAAATACTT
Source organism: Oreohelix idahoensis (assembly GCA_024509875.1). Lineage (NCBI taxonomy): Eukaryota > Metazoa > Mollusca > Gastropoda > Stylommatophora > Oreohelicidae > Oreohelix > Oreohelix idahoensis. The sequence continues at coordinate 48,425 of JAMPIV010003487.1, read as the reverse complement.
TCTTTATTTATCTTTAAAATTTAACACAGCTGTTCTCAGCGTATTTGAATGGAAAATTATTATCAACTGGCACTGAGCAGCGAAAGCTTTTGTTAATATTTATTAACACTGGCCAATCAAAAGCTTGCGACTACCAGAATTTCAAATGCAGTTTTTGAAAAACAAAATAATTCCAAACAAATTCTGCGTCTGGTAATAGATTGGCCAGCCTGCGTTAGTTATGCCAATACAAAAAGATGTTTCGTTTTTGGTAACACTTTTCCTACCGCTCCCCTTCCCACCTACTCTTTTTACCCAAGCGAATTTGAATGTACCTCAATACCGCTATTTTTAAACTGCTGTCCCCTACCAACGTTATGAAAAACAAGCGGGACCAACAGTCTGTCTGGTCGAGCGTTCGTAGATATTAGTATTTTTTCAATAACTTCTCCAATACTGGGACTATCATATTATTTAAAGCACATTCTTTCTCAGGGGACTTTAAGCGATATTACCATATAATTTTTATGGTCAGTTTATGATGGGTTTATATTTTCAATTTTATCACTGTCCATCGTCAAATAAAATGTTTACACAAGGCGGCCATATTCCCTTCTCTCCTTCACCTCGCCAGCCTGTATTTTTTCAAATACTACTTGTTTTTGTGACGTCAGAAATATTACCGTTAGAGGGAATAAAACTGTCTGTGTGTTTTGCCTCGGTTGGCTTTGTCACCATGTGTTTATACTATTAGTCTCGCGTGCAGAACGACGCGGGTTTTGCAGGCGTTGGTAGCATTTTGTGTTAAAGTATTACAGTCGTCTTGTTATTTCTACTGGGAAAAGTCCAAAAAAACTACCAAATTTTACATTACTGTTGACAGATCACGTTACTACAGACAGCAGTTAGCGTTACATTTCTACAAATCTTTAATTATAATGTTAGGCTGCAAAAATGTTTGCAGCAGATCGGTCAAAATGTTAAATATTAGTATTACGTTTTCTCGAAACCGAAACTAAAACGCGTGTTAGATTTTTTTCCTCGTAGGAGCGTTCTATAGGCGTTAGCACTGCACAAAAAGGCAGCGTTCTGCTGGCGTGTGAGACCATCACCATCAGACACAATCGGGCGGATTATTTGATTATCAGTTTATGACCAAAATCTACTGAAATGAGCGATTATTCTCGCAGATTTTACTACACACCTCCCATCTTAAAAACATGCATGCATATGCAGGTTATTATCTGCGAGATAACTTAGCTCAATGAGGTCTTACGCGTTTCTCTGCTCTTATTTTGATCATGGATTAATGCAGGTTGGTCAATTCAAAGTAAGCTCTACTGACGAAGGTTGCCTCAGACCTCTGCAATCCAAGAATCCATTTCAGTTATGTTACTGAACAGCTGCAAGTGTTACTGCTTGTCTCATACTGAGTATCAATTTATCTCCACCGTTACTTTTCCCTGAGTCTGTCCCATGACATGTCCAGAGATTCTAGACTTCCCTCAAATTTGCAATAGTTATGAGGGAATAATCTATAAATATGGTGATGGTAGAGTTTTGTAGGGGATCCAATAATTCTCTTATCAGCATGGAAAAGCACTCGGAATATCCTAAATTCAAGAAGGCAACCTAGTGATTCATTATACTCTTCCGAAATGTTCACAGCCAACAATTGGTCTGCGTTCCAGCTTGACTTGAATTTGAAAACACCCTTTAATAATATTCATACATAATTTTATAATGTGCCACTCAAATGGAGGCCATATTCACCAACTGATTTCTCCGCCTAACAACAATTTTTGGTGAAATAATGTAATAGGGGGAGAAAAGAATTTCTGCATCAGAAATCAATTCACCCGTGTGCATTGCTGTGATATGTGGGTAATCTCCAGCCAGGGTCCGTACAATACTTCCCCGTGGACTGTGTGGGTCGGTTACTACCACTGCCCTGTCACCGGTGCCCTTATAATGCTAAGTTAATAGCCATATTGTGAAGCGCGTTGAACATTTTCCTCAGTGCTCAACCGTCCACTCCCCACTCTTCTATTGTTACCATTGAGTTTCGGTTTTAACTTGGGCGGATCATCTTCAATGTCAATGTCAGCCAGCTCCATGAATACGGCTTCAAATTTAGCCTGGGATGACTGGTCTGTGTTTCTATTGTCTCTGGGTGCCATACACAGAGTTGCCAGTCTAAATATTTTTGGGGAAGACGGGTTGTGGGAAGGTGAATACCTATCCTCTGTATCTACCTTATTAATTTTGTTTCCCTTTTTATTTTTAGGCCCACATTTTTCAGAATGCTTGGCTTGCAACTGATTATTATTTTCCCAACTTTGGGAATGTACCTTGCTACACTTTTCACAGGCCCCCACAAATCGTGCAATATCCGCAGCTACTTGGGGCCAGTAAAATTTTTCCGATGTCTTTTGACGGGTGGTTCCATTTCTCTGGTGTCCACCGTCTGGTACAACATGTGCTTGTGCCATCACTTCTTCTCTGTAGGAAGTTGGAAGTACCAACTGTCCATATTCTTTTGATCCTGCTCTAGCTTTCCTGTAGAGCAGTCCCTCCTTTAAATAGAATTGCCCTTTCTTAGGGTGTGTATGGCTTATTGGCAATTTGCCAAAGCAAGGTTTTAGTGATTTGTCCTTTGCCTGGGCCTTTCTCATCTGCTTATGAGAATAAATTAGTGGTGGTTCCTCCTTCTTTCCACTAGGGGTCGACATGAACTGAAGCGTGGCCATTACCACGGATTTTTCAGGGCTTCTTAGAAAAACATATTTCTTTCCTAACACCAGCAGGTAGTTAGGGTCATCACACACGGCTGCTTTAATCACTCCTTCCACGTACCTAGTTTTGACATTTATCTGGGCTACGGGAAGTGTCATGGTGGCTGTTCCTTTTAGGGCCCCTTGTATTTCCACTCTCTCTGTGGTATACTGGTCAGGGTGCACCAGGGTTGCACTCACAACAGAGTCATATTCCAAACCGGAATCGTAAAGGCACCTGACTCTGGCACCATTACATGTCACTTCTTCACAGATGGGGGGATGATGAGGTTCATGCTGTTCTGTAGACAGTTCCTTCTTTCTCCCCTTGTCCACTGTTATCACGCATGCCGCTCGATATGGAGGAAGTGTCTTACCACATTCACTAGTATTATGATTATGAATCCTGCATATTTGACAATGTTTTCCTTCCTGTCTGAAGGGTTTCCTGTCATTATATTTTCTATCATTGAATTGTGAGGGTCTATTCTTAAACTCATTTCGAGGCCTATCAAAGTTCTGCTTACCTCTTTTATCCTGCTCTCTAGTATTATAATACGCATCTTGGTCTGGAGGAGTTCTATTATTGTCAACCTGTTTTTTTTAGGGCCAGCTATCTCTGCTTGGGCTGTCTGATACCTCTCAGCGACATTTATTATCTCACCCAGCATCTCCGCGCCCAGTTCCATGAGAAACTTTCTCTTGTCTGGAGCCATGGACTCTCTCATCTGTTCAATGAGTATCATCTCTTTGAGATCTTGGGTTTTCCCCAAAGAAGTTCATTTCCCCATATACGTCTCCAACCTGGCGGAGAACTGGTGATAGGTCTCACCCGACAGCAGCCTGGCATTCTTAAATTTATTTCTATAAAACTCTCCGTTCTTTTCGTATCTTAACAGGAGAGCTTGCTTCAAAATGTCATAGTTGTCTTGGTCATCCCTGCTCATTTTAGAAAACACTTCATAAGCTGTTCCCCGACGGCCCTGAGACAACTTTACCCCCCATCTTTCTCTTTCTAACCCATAAGTAGTGGCTAATACTTCATATCTGCTTAAATATGCCTCAATGTCATCATCCTTTTCCACAAAATAGTCTAAATGGAACCCCATGGCTGATGAGGAGGCCCCCTGGCTTGCAGCTGAGTCGGAAGTGGATGGGCTAGTTCCAATTTCAGGAGCATGGTCTTGCAGCTCTAACTCCCTTAGTCGTATCTTATGTTCTCTTTGTAATCTTTTATCTTCCCTTTCCGCCTCCAATCTCCTTTCTTCTTTCTCTCGTTCCGCCTCCAATCTCTTTTCTTCTTTCTCTCGTTCCGCCTCCCTCTGTAGACGTTTTTCCTCCTTCTCAGCCTCAAGTTTCTTCTCCTCCAACTGCAGCCTCTTAATCGCAGCCTCCCTATCAGCCTCTAATTTCTTAGTCTCCCTAGCATCTTCAATTTGTAACCTTTTAACCTCCCTAACCTCCTCTAACTACATTTTCCTTTCCTCAGCTAACCTATGTTCTTCCCTAGTAATAAATTTGTCACATTCTGAGGTGACATAGTCAATCAAAATTTGTCCCTCCATATTCATTTCTTTAGCAGTCTGCACAGCCGCAGAGCGAAATTTTGCCAGATCTGCCATTCTAATAAATGCAAATGTTCTAACAAAGTTTCTAAGTACTAAGTTATTAATTAATTCTGGGTTCTGACACTTTCTTGACTTCCCAAATCTTGGGCAATACTATTTATTGGGATTCCCTGGGAAAATAGAATGATGTTAATGCTAAACCCCAGACCCCAATTTATGTAGTACTAAGAGAAATTCAATTGCCCGGACAAGCCTACCAATTTATGTAGCAAAGTTGATTTTGCTGGGGAGGTTATGATAATATCCTAACAAGAATGAAATATGTGTCTGCATAAACCGTGTGAGGTCAAGCACATGTAGGCCCCTGACTCTAAAAGATGATGATGAATTATGTGCAGGGTACCTAACGCTACCTCCCTAGATCTCAACACGGTCACTATTTTGGCTCTAGTGTATGGTGTATGATGTACCTAGTGTCTAGCGGAGAAATGAAATGGTGGTACATACACAAAACACTTTAATTTGCTATGAGGAAGTGAATAAACCCAGAGGTTAAGTTTTTCTTTAAAAAATATTTTCTTTTTACAATTTTTAATTTGCCTGTCCAGTTATGTCTTTTTGGACAGGTCTTTGAAAATGAGGACAAGATAGTTACAGAAAAGGTCAACTAAAATATCTGGACTATTTGTCCACTAACTACACATTTAATATAGATATCTGTCCTGTTGGAATGTTCACAGCTTGCTTTTATTTCATATAAGAGGGAGAGTGACTGTGTATGAGGAGCTGTTTTCTTATTCATGCCCCACAAACTTCCTGAGTATAAGTGAAATATCAGGGTTTTATTTTGGAAAGTGTCAGATATACCCAGATGCTTATCACATCACTTGGGAATCCTTGTAGTATGAAATTCAATACGAAGATGCAGAAAATATCTCTCTTTCAAATGCGCCCAAGCTCCTCCCGTTATCTTTCAACAGCATAAACGAAGGATCGGAGACTTGATAGCGTTTCTGACTCAGCAGGTTTCCTGTCACCAGCTGGTAACAGGAAACAAAACCTCACAAATCAAGAAATATAAACAAATAACGCTGACTTGCAAAGAAATGGCCTCAGTTTCCTCTGCACTGTCCCAGACTGTGAAATACTTTCTTTATTTATCTTTAAAATTTAACACAGCTGTTCTCAGCGTATTTGAATGGAAAAATATTATCAACTGGCACTGAGCAGCGAAAGCTTTTGCTAATATTTATTAACACTGGCCAATCAAAAGCTTGCGACTACAAGAATTTCAAATGCAGTTTTTTAAAAACAAAAATAATTCCAAACAAATTCTGCGTCTGGTAATCGATTGGCCAGCCTGCGTTAGTTATGCCAATACAAAAAGATGTTTCGTTTTTGGTAACACTTTTCCTACCGCTCCCCTTTCCACCTACTCTTTTTACCCAAGCGAATTTGAATGTACCTCAATACCGCTATTTTTAAACTGCTGTCCCCTACCAACGTTATGAAAAACAAGCGGGACCAACAGTCTGTCTGGTCGAGCGTTCGTAGATATTAGTATTTCTTCAATAACTTCTCCAATACTGGGACTATCATATTATTTAAAGCACATTCTTTCTCAGTGGACTTTAAGCGATATTACCATATAATTTTTATGGTCAGTTTATGATGGGTTTAGGGGGTGATTTCAAGCGTCAAATAAAATTTTAACACAAGGCGGCTATATTCCCTTCTCTCCTTCACCTCGCCAGCCTGTATTTTTTCAAATACTACTTGTTTTTGTGACGTCAGAAATATTACCCTTAGAGGAAATAAAACTGTCTGTGTGTTTTGCCTCGGTTGGCTTTGTCACCTGGTGTTTATACTATTAGTCTCGCGTGCAGAACGACGCGGGTTTTGCAGGCGTTGGTAGCATTTTGTGTTAAAGTACTACAGTCGTCTTGTTATTTTCTACTGTGGAAAAGTCCAAAAAACTTACCAATTTTACATTACTGGTTGACAGATCACGTTACTACAGACAGGCAGTTAGCGTTACATTTCTACAAATCTTTATTATAATGTTAGGCTGCAAAAATGTTTGCAGCAGATCGCGTCAAAATGTTAAATATTAGTATTTCTACTGGGAAAAAAAGTACTACCAAATTTTACATTACTGTTTTCTCGAAACCGAACTAAAACGCGTGTTCGATTTTGTTTCCTCGTGGAAACTTTTCTATAGGCTAGCGTTAGCACCTGCACAAAAAGGGCAGCGTTCTGCTGGCGTGTGAGACCATCACCGTCAGACACAATCGGGCGGATTATTTGATTATCATTTTATGACCAAAATCTACTGAAATGAGCGATTATTCTCGCAGATTTTACTACATCGCCAGTACAACGCCGAAGCCATTATACCAGCGCGGCTCCCATATATGGGGTAGTACAGTCCAACCCAATTTGGTGATTGCTTCAGTGTTGACAGACTTGTGTGAGGTCCTGCATTGTCGTGAAGGAGTAGCAGGTCTGTTGGATTCTTGTGCGGCCGAACTCTGCGCTCTGCGAAAACGTTAATTGAGTTTTTTCAATGTCTTAATGTAAGCTTGCGAATTGATTGTCTTTGCTCTTGGCATAATTTCCACAAGAATCACACCTTCAATGTCCGAAAAGACAGTGATCACGACCTTTCCAGCTGAAGGAATTGTCTTGAATTTCTTTCTTCGTGGTGATTGCGGATGATGCCACTCCATTGACTGTCTTTTTGTCTCAGGTTCAAAATGATGTGCCCAGGTTTCGTCACCTGTAACAATCTTAGCCAAAAAGTTCTCTCCGTCAGCATTGAAACGCTCCAACAATTCAGAAGAAATTGCTTTCCTTTGCAATCATGTTCTTCATTTGTGAGACTTCGAGGAACCCATCTTGCGCAAACCTTAGAAAATCCGAGAGTTTTTATAACTGCATTTGCACTACCAATGCTGACTGACAGCTGTAATGCCAATTGTTGAGTAGTGATTCGCCTATCAGTAAGAATAATGCCCTCAGCGCATTTCAACATTTCTGCGTTAGTGGCTGCTTCGGGACGTCCACAGCACGGCCGATCAAGCAGCTCCGTATCTCCACTTCCTGATTCTTTGATTCTCTGAACCCAGCGACTGACTGTACCCATGTCGACTGCAAAACTTCAATATACATCACATAGATGCTTGTGAATGTTCACAGCAGTTTTCTTCTCTGCAACAAGAAATTCTATCACAATTTGCAGCTTATAACGCAAGTTGCTAGCACGCTCCACTTCAACGGTTTAGGGCAGCCGTATTATTTGGCCAGTTGCAGTGACATTGTGTGCACAAAATTTACACTTGCCATATTTGAAGTGTGCAAAATTTTATGCTTCTATCTTCATTACTAGCTGAGAAAAACGATGTGGTGTATTACTTTCTGAACGAACCTCGTATATAAATGTATCAGTGCAACAATATGAAGCCTTAGCAATAAGTAAACTTTATGTACTGAAACAGAGAAATAGATATCTTGCGAAGTATAAAGACATTGGCATTACTAAAACAAAATGTATTGCAATATGGGCTTTGAAAAAAATATTCTTCTTCTTCTTCTTCCTCGTTCGCCTTCAGACTTCCACATTTATGACTCTAATAAAGGCAGTAGTCAACCCGAGGCTCCCAACATCTCCAAACAGTTTTTCGTTGACAGAAGTGGGTTGTTGCCATATGCTACTCCGTTCATTACTGTAGGTTGGGTAGTATTGCAGCAGGTGTTCGACTGTCATTGGGCTGGTACCGCAGGTGCAAAGATCTGTTGCACCAATTTTGTATTTGTGGTACATATGGTATATCAATCTGTTGTGACCAGTGCGTAGCCGAAAAATGATGACCTGTTCTTTTCTGGATAGTTGATGATATGCATCATTTTTCAAATGTCCCGGGTGCTCTCTTTCCCATTTGGACTTGAATGTAGCCTTTATAGTAGTCCTTTCCGTTGTTGTCTCTATATCATTTTGTTGTAAGGCACCTCCTTCCTTAGCAAAGTCTATCTGCCACCCTCATTTCCTGGTATGTTGCAATGGGCTGGTATCCACTGGATAGTGCACTTCTTGAAGCATTCGGCTAGTCTTTCAAGGGAGATTATCAGATCTTTCAATCCTTTAGTTTGGTGGCTCTTCAGCGCTGATATTATTGAGAGGGATCTGAAAAGATTACTATCTGTTTTTCTGCCTGTGCTTTGCATTCAATAAGAGTTTCAGCTGCCTGTTTCAGGGCTTCTGCTTCAACACAGACGTTATTGCAGTATTTTCCAGTGGCAATTGCCATACAGTGAATTCTATTCTTTAATTTTATGAGGATGCCGGCACCCCCATTTTCAACTGCATTTGTTGCCGAACCATCAGTATATGCATGTGTCCAAAGCTTTGCTGGAAATGTTTGGTCAATATACTTGGTTGCTATTAAGAAATCTTTATGAGTTAGTGTAAGCTAACCGTTTACGCATAGCATGTGGTTGTCTTGCTGTTCAACTTTAACAACGATCACGATTTTGTCTTTTCAGTAACAACAACAGGGACAAACGGTAAGTTGATTAGAAATGTTATGTGTCATTAACCAGTAGTGCAGGCATCCATGTTTCTTATCGGATCATAAAACTACTTGACAGAATTAAGTGACAGAAATACAGATTAGTCTACACCACTTACCAGTCGCAGTTGCTTGCAGATGCTTTGTGCGAATAAGAAATAAATTAGGTGTCACAGGAAATATTATTAAAATTGGTACTGGAATACATCGTGGAATATATATTTACCTAGTTTATTTATTAATATATACATTTTATTTGCATGTGTACGTGTGTGTGCAAGAGTGTTTGTCTGTGTCGCTATACATTCAGCCTCTTACTGTTGCTTAGTAATGTATGCTCTCTATTCAAGTATAGGTGACTGGCGTTTTTTTTTTGGTTTCATGTTACGATCATTATTTTATTTTATTTTCAGGACAAGGGTTTGTACAAAGCGGTAAGTAAAAGCTTTAAATTGTCACATTTAAAAGTGCAAACACACATGTGATAAAACCAGTAATTTACCGTTTCTCTCCTGTTTAGTATATAAAAGAAAATTTCAGTATTAGATGGCTTAATAAAGTGTTTGTCACAGAATTATTATGAAGTTTTTTATAATTGCTTAAATGCTACTAACTTAACAAAACTAAGAGCAGCAGTTCCTGTATGTTACACTTTCGTACCTCACGTGTGTCTGTTCTATTTATTGTACACCTTTTCCCCCATTCTGTTTGGAGCAAGAAAATTAATATCAACACAAGCATATGTAGGCATAACAAAGAGTAATAATATAACACTGAGACAGAGACACACAAACAGAAAAGGGAGAATGAGAGAGCGATAGGCGTAAAGATTGTGAGAGCAAGGCGTGATTAGTAAAAACAATTGAAAACTAAGCTTATTACGTGATCACATAACGTCTCGCTGTTTACTCTTTAATTCATCATTTGTCTGACTTTGTATACCATCTAAGGCCTTCTTTTTACATGAACATGATTGTACAATCTTCTTTTAATGAAAATGGTACTGCAATGATATAAGAATGCTTTTATTTAGTTTTCAATTGTTTTTACTAATTACGCCTTGCTCTCACAATCTTTACGCCTATCGCTCTCTCATTCTCCCTTTTCTGTTTGTGTGTCTCTGTCTCAGTGTTATATTATTACTCTTTGTTATGCCTACATATGCTTGTGTTGATATTAATTTTCTTGCTCCAAACAGAATGAAAAAAAATAAAAAAGAAATAAAAATAAAAAAAAAAAAGAAAAGAAAATAAATAAAAAAAAAAAAAAAAAAAAAAAAAAAAAAGAAAAGGTGTACAATAAATAGAACAGACACACGTGAGGTACGAAAGTGTAACATACAGGAACTGCTGCTCTTAGTTTTGTTAAGTTAGTAGCATTTAAGCAACTATAAAAAACTTCATAATAATTCTGTGACAAACACTTTATTAAGCCATCTAATACTGAAATTTTCTTTTATATACTAAACAGGAAAGAAACGGTAAATTACTGGTTTTATCACATGTGTGTTTGCACTTTTAAATGTGACAATTTAAAGCTTTTACTTACCGCTTTGTACAAACCCTTGTCCTGAAAATAAAATAAAATAATGATCGTAACATGAAACCAAAAAAAACGCCAGTCACCTATACTTGAATAGAGAGCATTCATTACTAAGCAACAGTAAGAGGCTGAATGTATAGCGACACACAAACACTCTTGCACACACACGTACACATGCAAATAAAATGTATATATTAATAAATAAACTAGGTAAATATATATTCCACGATGTATTCCAGTACCAATTTTAATAATATTTCCTGTGACACCTAATTTATTTCTTATTCGCACAAAGCATCTGCAAGCAACTGCGACTGGTAAGTGGTGTAGACTAATCTGTATTTCTGTCACTTAATTCTGTCAAGTAGTTTTATGATCCGATAAAAAACATGGATGCCTGCACTACTGGTTAATGACACATAACATTTCTAATCAACTTACCGTTTGTCCCTGTTGTTGTTACTGAAAAAGACAAAATCGTGATCGTTGTTAAAGTTGAACAGCAAGACAACCACATGCTATGCGTAAACGGTTAGCTTACACTAACTCATAAAGATTTCTTAATAGCAACCAAGTATATTGACCAAACATTTCCAGCAAAGCTTTGGACACATGCATATACTGATGGTTCGGCAACAAATGCAGTTGAAAATGGGGGTGCCGGCATCCTCATAAAATTAAAGAATAGAATTCACTGTATGGCAATTGCCACTGGAAAATACTGCAATAACGTCTGTGTTGAAGCAGAAGCCCTGAAACAGGCAGCTGAAACGCTTATTGAATGCAAAGCACAGGCAGAAAAACAGATAGTAATCTTTTCAGATGCCCTCTCAATAATATCAGCGCTGAAGAGCCACCAAACTAAAGGATTGAAAGATCTGATAATCTCCTTTGAAAGACTAGCCGAATGCTTCAAGAAGTGCACTATCCAGTGGATACCAGCCCATTGCAACATACCAGGAAATGAGGAGGCAGATAGACTTGCTAAGGAAGGAGGTGCCTTACAACAAAATGATATAGAGACAACTTACGCAACGGAAAGGACTACTATAAAGGCTACATTCAAGTCCAAATGGGAAAGAGAGCACCCGGGACATTTGAAAAATGATGCATATCATCAACTATCCAGAAAAGAACAGGTCATCATTTTTCGGCTACGCACTGGTCACAACAGATTGATATACCATCTGTACCACAAATACAAAATTGGTGCAACAGATCTCTGCACCTGCGGTACCAGCCCAATGACAGTCGAACACCTGCTGCAATACTGCCCCAACCTACAGTAATGAACGGAGTAGCATATGGCAACAACCCACTTCTGTCAACGAAAAACTGTTTGGAGATGTTGGGAGCCTCGGGTTGACTACTGCCTTTATTAGAGTCATAAATGTGGAAGTCTGAAGGCGAACGAGGAAGAAGAAGAAGAAGAATATTTTTTTCAAAGCCCATATTGCAATACATTTTGTTTTAGTAATGCCAATGTCTTTATACTTCGCAAGATATCTATTTCTCTGTTTCAGTACATAAAGTTTACTTATTGCTAAGGCTTCATATTGTTGCACTGATACATTTATATACGAGGGGCGTTCAGAAAGTAATACACCACATCGTTTTTCTCAGCTAGTAATGAAGATAGAAGCATAAAATTTTGCACACTTCAAATATGGCAAGTGTAAATTTTGTGCACACAATGTCACTGCAACTGGCCAAATAATACGGCTGCCCTAAACCGTTGAAGTGGAGCGTGCTAGCAACTTGCGTTATAAGCTGCAAATTGTGATAGAATTTCTTGTTGCAGAGAAGAAAACTGCTGTGAACATTCACAAGCATCTATGTGATGTATATTGAAGTTTTGCAGTCGACATGGGTACAGTCAGTCGCTGGGTTCAGAGAATCAAAGAATCAGGAAGTGGAGATACGGAGCTGCTTGATCGGCCGTGCTGTGGACGTCCTGAAGCAGCCACTAACGCAGAAATGTTGAAATGCGCTGAGGGCATTATTCTTACTGATAGGCGAATCACTACTCAACAATTGGCCTTACAGCTGTCAGTCAGCATTGGTAGTGCAAATGCAGTTATAAAAACTCTCGGATTTTCTAAGGTTTGCGCAAGATGGGTTCCTCGAAGTCTCACAAATGAAGAACATGATTGCAAAGGAAAGCAATTTCTTCTGAATTGTTGGAGCGTTTCAATGCTGACGGAGAGAACTTTTTGGCTAAGATTGTTACAGGTGACGAAACCTGGGCACATCATTTTGAACCTGAGACAAAAAGACAGTCAATGGAGTGGCATCATCCGCAATCACCACGAAGAAAGAAATTCAAGACAATTCCTTCAGCTGGAAAGGTCGTGATCACTGTCTTTTCGGACATTGAAGGTGTGATTCTTGTGGAAATTATGCCAAGAGCAGAGACAATCAATTCGCAAGCTTACATTAAGACATTGAAAAAACTCAATTAACGTTTTCGCAGAGCGCAGAGTTCGGCCGCACAAGAATCCAACAGACCTGCTACTCCTTCACGACAATGCAGGACCTCACACAAGTCTGTCAACACGTGAAGCAATCACCAAATTGGGTTGGACTGTACTACCCCATATGTGGGAGCCGCGCTGGTGTAATGGCTTCGGCGTTGTACTGGCGATGTAGTAAAATCTGCGAGAATAATCGCTCATTTCAGTAGATTTTGGTCATAAAATGATAATCAAATAATCCGCCCGATTGTGTCTGACGGTGATGGTCTCACACGCCAGCAGAACGCTGCCTTTTTGTGCAGTGCTAACGCCTATAGAAAGCTCCCACGAGGAACAAAATCGAACACGCGTTTTAGTTTCGGTTTCGAGAAAACGTAATACTAATATTTAACATTTTGACCGATCTGCTGCAAACATTTTTGCAGCCTAACATTATAATTAAAGATTTGTAGAAATGTAACGCTAACTGCTGTCTGTAGTAACGTGATCTGTCAACAGTAATGTAAAATTTGGTAGTTTTTTGGACTTTTCCCAGTAGAAATAACAAGACGACTGTAATACTTTAACACAAAATGCTACCAACGCCTGCAAAACCCGCGTCGTTCTGCACGCGAGACTAATAGTATAAACACGTGGTGACAAAGCCAACCGAGGCAAAACACACAGACAGTTTTATTTCCTCTAGCGGTAATATTTCTGACGTCACAAAAACAAGTAGTATTTGAAAAAATACAGGCTGGCGAGGTGAAGGAGAGAAGGGAATATGGCCGCCTTGTGTAAAAATTTTATTTGACGATGGACAGTGATAAAATTGAAAATATAAACCCATCATAAACTGACCATAAAAATTATATGGTAATATCGCTTAAAGTCCCCTGAGAAAGAATGTGCTTTAAATAATATGATAGTCCCAGTATTGGAGAAGTTATTGAAGAAATACTAATATCTACGAACGCTCGACCAGACAGACTGTTGGTCCCGCTTGTTTTTCATAACGTTGGTAGGGGACAGCAGTTTAAAAATAGCGGTATTGAGGTACATTCAAATTCGCTTGGGTAAAAAGAGTAGGTGGAAAGGGGAGCGGTAGGAAAAGTGTTACCAAAAACGAAACATCTTTTTGTATTGGCATAACTAACGCAGGCTGGCCAATCGATTACCAGACGCAGAATTTGTTTGGAATTATTTTGTTTTTCAAAAACTGCATTTGAAATTCTGGTAGTCGCAAGCTTTTGATTGGCCAGTGTTAATAAATATTAACAAAAGCTTTCGCTGCTCAGTGCCAGTTGATAATATTTTTCCATTCAAATACGCTGAGAACAGCTGTGTTAAATTTTAAAGATAAATAAAGAAAGTATTTCACAGTCTGGGACAGTGCAGAGGAAACTGAGGCCATTTCTTTGCAAGTCAGCGTTATTTGTTTATATTTCTTGATTTGTGAGGTTTTGTTTCCTGTTACCAGCTGGTGACAGGAAACCTGCTGAGTCAGAAACGCTATCAAGTCTCCGATCCTTCGTTTATGCTGTTGAAAGAAAACGGGAGGAGCTTGGTGTGAACATTCCAACAGGACAGATATCTATATTAAATGTGTAGTTAGTGGACAAATAGTCCAGATATTTTAGTTGACCTTTTCTGTAACTATCTTGTCCTCATTTTCAAAGACCTGTCCAAAAAGACATAACTGGACAGGCAAATTAAAAATTGTAAAAAGAAAATATTTTTTAAAGAAAAACTTAACCTCTGGGTTTATTCACTTCCTCATAGCAAATTAAAGTGTTTTGTGTATGTACCATCATTTCATTTCTCCCCTAGACACTAGGTACATCATACACCATACACTAGAGCCAAAATAGTGACCGTGTTGAGATCTAGGGAGGTAGCGTTAGGTACCCTGCACATAATTCATCATCATCTTTTAGAGTCAGGGGCCTACATGTGCTTGACCTCACACGGTTTATGCAGACACCTATTTCATTCTTGTTAGGATACCATCATAACCTCCCCAGCAAAATCAACTTTGCTACATAAATTGGTAGGCTTGTCCGGGCAATTGAATTTCTCTTAGTACTACATACATTGGGGTCTGGGGTTTAGCATTAACATCATTCTATTTTCCCAGGGAATCCCAATAAATAGTATTGCCCAAGATTTGGGAAGTCAAGAAAGTGTCAGAACCCAGAATTAATTAATAACTTAGTACTTAGAAACTTTGTTAGAACATTTGCATTTATTAGAATGGCAGATCTGGCAAAATTTCGCTCTGCGGCTGTGCAGACTGCTAAAGAAATGAATATGGAGGGACAAATTTTGATTGACTATGTCACCTCAGAATGTGACAAATTTATTACTAGGGAAGAACATAGGTTAGCTGAGGAAAGGAAAATGCAGTTAGAGGAGGCTAGGGAGGTTAAAAGGTTACAAATTGAAGATGCTAGGGAGACTAAGAAATTAGAGGCTGATAGGGAGGCTGAGATTAAGAGGCTGCAGTTGGAGGAGAAGAAACTTGAGGCTGAGAAGGAGGAAAAACGTCTACAGAGGGAGGCGGAACGAGAGAAAGAAGAAAAGAGATTGGAGGCGGAACGAGAGAAAGAAGAAAGGAGATTGGAGGCGGAAAGGGAAGATAAAAGATTACAAAGAGAACATAAGATACGACTAAGGGAGTTAGAGCTGCAAGACCATGCTCCTGAAATTGGAACTAGCCCATCCACTTCCAACTCAGCTGCAAGCCAGGGGGCCTCCTCATCAGCCATGGGGTTCCATTTAGACTATTTTGTGGAAAAGGATGATGACATTGAGTCATATTTAAGCAGATATGAAGTATTAGCCACTACTTATGGGTTAGAAAGAGAAAGATGGGGGGTAAAGTTGTCTCAGGGCCGTCGGGGAACAGCTTATGAAGTGTTTTCTAAAATGAGCAGGGATGACCAAGACAACTATGACATGTTGAAGCAAGCTCTCCTGTTAAGATACGAAAAGAACGGAGAATTTTATAGAAAGAAATTTAGGAATGTCAGGCTACTGTCGGGTGAGACCTATCACCAGTTCTCCGCCCGGTTGAAGACGTATATGGGGAAATGGGCTTCTTTGGGGAAAACCCAAGATCTCAAAGAGATGATACTCATTGAACAGATGAGAGAGTCCTTGGCTCCAGACATGAGAAAGTTTCTCGTGGAACAGGGCGCGGAGAGGCTGGGTGAGATAATAAATGTCGCTGAGAGGTATCAGGCAGCCCAGGCAGAGATAGCTGGCCCTAAAAAGAAACAGGTTGACAATAATAGAACTCCTCCAGACCAAGATGCGTATTATAATACTAGAGAGCAGGATAAAAGGGGTAAGCAGAACTTTGATAGGCCTCGAAATGAGTTTAAGAATAGACCCTCACAATTCAATGATAGAAAATATAATGACAGGAAACCCTTCAGACAGGAAGGAAAACATTGTCAAATATGCAGGATTCATAATCATAATACTAGTGAATGTGGTAAGACACTTCCTCCATATCGAGCGGCATGCGTGATAACAGTGGACAAGGGGAGAAAGAAGGAACTGTCTACAGAACAGCATGAACCTCATCATCCCCCATCTGTGAAGAAGTGACATGTAATGGTGCCAGAGTCAGGTGCCTTTACGATTCCGGTTTGGAATATGACTCTGTTGTGAGTGCAACCCTGGTGCACCCTGACCAGTATACCACAGAGAGAGTGGAAATACAAGGGGCCCTAAAAGGAACAGCCACCATGACACTTCCCGTAGCCCAGATAAATGTCAAAACTAGGTACGTGGAAGGAGTGATTAAAGCAGCCGTGTGTGATGACCCTAACTACCTGCTGGTGTTAGGAAAGAAATATGTTTTTCTAGGAAGCCCTGAAAAACCCGTGGTAATGGCCACGCTTCAGGTCAGGTCGACCCCTAGTGGAACGGAGGAGGAACCACCACTAATTTATTCTCATAAGCAGATGAGAAAGGCCCAGGCAAAGGACAAATCACTAAAACCTTGCTTTGGCAAATTGCCAATAAGCCATACACACCCTAAGAAAGAGCAATTCTATTTAAAGGAGGGACTGCTCTACAGGAAAGCTAGAGCAGGATCAAAAGAATATGGACAGTTGGTACTTCCAACTTCCTACAGAGAAGAAGTGATGGCACAAGCACATGTTGTACCAGACGGTGGACACCAGAGAAATGGAACCACCCGTCAAAAGACATCGGAAAAATTTTACTGGCCCCAAGTAGCTGCGGATATTGCACAATTTGTGGGGGCCTGTGAAAAGTGTAGCAAGGTACATTCCCCAAGTTGGGAAAATAATAATCAGTTGCAAGCCAAGCATTCTGAAAAATGTGGGCCTAAAAATAAAAAAGGGAAACAAAATTAATAAGGTAGATACAGAGGATAGGTATTCACCTTCCCACAACCCGTCTTCCCCAAAAATATTTAGACTGGCAACTCTGCGTATGGCACCCAGAGACAATAGAAACACAGACCAGTCATCCCAGGCTAAATTTGAAGCCGTATTCAGGGAGCTGGCTGACATTGACATTGAAGATGATCCGCCCAAGTTAAAACCGAAACTCAATGGTAACAATAGAAGAGTGGGGAGTGGACGGTTGAGCACTGAGGAAAATGTTCAACGCGCTTCACAATATGGCTATTAACTTAGCATTATAAGGGCACCGGTGACAGTGGCAGTGGTAGTAACCGACCCACACAGTCCACGGGGAAGTATTGTACGGACCCTGGCTGGAGATTACCCACATACTATAGCAATGCACACGGGTGAATTGATTTCTGATGCAGAAATTCTTTTCTCCACCTATTGCATTATTTCACCAAAAAGTGTTGTTAGGCGGAGAAATCAGTTGGTGAATATGGCCTCCATTTGAGTGGAACATTATAAAATTATGTATGAATATTATTAAAGGGTGTTTTTAAATTCAAGTCAAGCTGGAACGCAGACCAATTGTTGGCTGTGAACATTTCGGAAGAGTATAATGAATCCCTAGGTTGCCTTCTTGAATTTAGGATATTCCGAGTGCTTTTCCATGCTGATAAGAGAATTATTGGATCCCCTACAAAACTCTACCATCACCATATTTATAGATTATTCCCTCATAACTATTGCAAATTTGAGGGAAGTCTAGAATCTCTGGACATGTCATGGGACAGACTCAGGGAAAAGTAACGGTGGAGATAAATTGATACTCAGTATGAGACAAGCAGTAACACTTGCAGCTGTTCAGTAACATAACTGAAATGGATTCTTGGATTGCAGAGGTCTGAGGCAACCTTCGTCAGTAGAGCTTACTTTGAATTGACCAACCTGCATTAATCCATGATCAAAATAAGAGCAGAGAAACGCGTAAGACTTCATTGAGCTAAGTTATCTCGCAGATAATAACCTGCATATGCATGCATGTTTTTTAAGATGGGAGGTGTGTAGTAAAATCTGCGAGAATAATCGCTCATTTCAGTAGATTTTGGTCATAAACTGATAATCAAATAATCCGCCCGATTGTGTCTGACGGTGATGGTCTCACACGCCAGCAGAACGCTGCCTTTTTGTGCAGTGCTAACGCCTATAGAACGCTCCCACGAGGAACAAAATCTAACACGCGTTTTAGTTTCGGTTTCGAGAAAACGTAATACTAATATTTAACATTTTGACCGATCTGCTGCAAACATTTTTGCAGCCTAACATTATAATTAAAGATTTGTAGAAATGTAACGCTAACTGCTGTCTGTAGTAACGTGATCTGTCAACAGTAATGTAAAATTTGGTAGTTTTTTGGACTTTTCCCAGTAGAAATAACAAGACGACTGTAATACTTTAACACAAAATGCTACCAACGCCTGCAAAACCCGCGTCGTTCTGCACGCGAGACTAATAGTATAAACACTTGGTGACAAAGCCAACCGAGGCAAAACACACAGACAGTTTTATTTCCTCTAACGGTAATATTTCTGACGTCACAAAAACAAGTAGTATTTGAAAAAATACAGGCTGGCGAGGTGAAGGAGAGAAGGGAATATGGCCGCCTTGTGTAAAAATTTTATTTGACGATGGACAGTGATAAAATTGAAAATATAAACCCATCATAAACTGACCATAACAACTATATATGGTAATATCGCGTAAAGTCCCCTGAGAAAGAATGTGCTTTAAATAATATGATAGTCCCAGAATTGGAGAAGTTATTGAAGAAATACTAATATCTACGAACGCTCGACCAGACAGACTGTTGGTCCCGCTAGTTTTTCATAACGTTGGTAGGGAACAGCAGTTTAAAAATAGGGTATTGAGGTACATTCAAATTCGCTTGGGTAAAAAGAGTAGGTGGAAAGGGGAGCGGTAGGAAAAGTGTTACCAAAAACGAAACATCTTTTTGTATTGGCATAACTAACGCAGGCTGGCCAATCGATTACCAGACGCAGAACTTGTTTGGAATTATTTTGTTTTTCAAAAACTGCATTTGAAATTCTGGTAGTCGCAAGCTTTTGATTGGCCAGTGTTAATAAATATTAACAAAAGCTTTCGCTGCTCAGTGCCAGTTGATAATAATTTTCCATTCAAATACGCTGAGAACAGCTGTGTTAAATTTTAAAGATAAATAAAGAAAGTATTTCACAGTCTGGGACAGTGCAGAGGAAACTGAGGCCATTTCTTTGCAAGTCAGCGTCATTTGTTTATATTTCTTGATTTGTGAGGTTTTGTTTCCTGTTACCAGCTGGTGACAGGAAACCTGCTGAGTCAGAAACGCTATCAAGTCTCCGATCCTTTGTTTATGCTGTTGAAAGAAAACGGGAGGAGCTTGGGCGCATTTGAAAGAGAGATATTTTCTGCATCTTCGTATTGAATTTCATACTACAAGGATTCCCAGGTGATGTGATAAGCATCTGGGTATATTTGACACTTTCCTAAATAAAAACCTTGATATTTCACTTATACTCAGGAAGTTTGTGGGGCATGATTAAAAAAACAGCTCCTCATACACATTGACTTTCCTTCATCATATGAAATAAAAGCAAGCTGTGAACATTCCAACAGGACAGATATCTATATTAAATGTGTAGTTAGTGGACAAATAGTCCAGATAGTTTAGTTGACCTTTTCTGTATCTCTCTTGTCCTCATTTTCAAAGACCTGTCCAAAAAGACATAACTGGACAGGCAAATTAAAAATTGTAAAAAGAAAATATTTTTTAAAGAAAAACTTAACCTCTGGGTTTATTCACTTCCTCATAGCTAATTAAAGTGTTTTGTGTATGTATCATCATTTCATTTCTCCCCAAGACACTAGGTACATCATACACCATACACTAGAGCCAAAATAGTGACCGTGTTAAGGTCTAGGGAGGTAGCGTTAGGTACACTGCACATAATTCATCATCATCTTTTAGAGTCAGGACCTACATGTGCTTGACCTCACACGGTTTATGCAGACACCTATTTCATTCTTGTTAGGATACCATCATAACCTCCCCAGCAAAATCAACTTTGCTACAGGCGACTAGGTGTTCATGGTTCAAACCCGGGCGTCAGCGTTTGAAGAAATATTTACGGCCGGAAATTGGACTGAATAGCCTGAACGGCTCCTGTGATAAACCCTCTGTGGATTTGAAGGAGCGAAGCTCCTGACCGGGTTGGAAGGAAAGTCCTCAGGTTCCCCAGCATCGCAATGACATGTCATAGGGCCGAAGGGCTGAAAGCCCAAGTGCCGCTGGTTAAGGGAAAAAAATATATCCATATGTGGCGGAACAATGGCGGTCTCTCTCTTTTAGCACGCCGTTCCGTCAACGAAAAACGGGGAAACTAGTCCAATAATTCTGTCAAGGTTTCGTCATGGGACGTGCGACACAGCGAAAGAGTCACTCAAAAAAAAAAAACGCAGGTGTCCACGACGTCTTGTGCCTGAAAGTACTATATAATCTGAACTCTTTAGTTGTCTGACACTTAATGCTCCAGAAGTTCTAGTAGAGTAGACGTGTCATCGTTATTGGACAGATTCGACCAGCTACTGTTGGTGTAGTGGATTTCTTACATCTCGATAAGAAGAGCTATTTAGACATTACGTGTAGGTAGAATCTATCACTTATTACTTCTCAGATGGTGAACGCGTATAACAGTACATTTTAAAAATCTCCTTTCCTAATGTGAAAGTAAATAAAATTTTAAGTTCGCTAAGTACCACTAAAATTGCATAAATGGGACCCATTAAAATTGTTTTCAAGGGACAGTGAGTTTGTTTATATCCTGGCCGAAGACCGTTACGCCACTTCCGTGCGCGTGCGGTTTTGCGTGGCTATCAGCTGCTGTTAGCAGGGGAAATGAGAGACAGGGGAACGTGCTTTATAAAGTGGCACAAACCGGTCTTGCGCTCCATGATAATTTGGATGGGAGAGTGTTGGAGCCGTTGAGTGATTGTAAACAGTCCTCGTCTCTATGTGTTTGTGTATATGTATGTTTAGCTAGTAGACCCTAGTTTAGGCGACTAGCGTATGGCTTGTAATTTTTGTATTTTCACAGCGGAGAAGGAAAGTCCACACACCATTGATGTGGGGACCTGGAAACAATCATTTCGTCACAAATCTGATCGTATCATCACATCCTTGACCGAGTTCTGGAGTTGAGAACGGTTTGGGTTACATCCTACAAACCCATTTCCCGGAAGGCAGAGGGAGTGCCCAGCTGTTGGTACCCTCTGCTCCTGAAGCTTCTTAACCTCTGACCCCAGTAATATTGAAGCTCATCAATCTGCAGAATAGCGCGATCTTTCCGTCTTAAAGTATAGACCGGTGGGCCTTTTCTTAACATGCCCAGTTACCATTAAACTGGCCGCGTCTCACGGGTATATTAAGGCGTATCGCTTGCGCAAACGCGAGTTTGGACTCATTTTAACCCACATGATATCGTGGTTCATTATCATTTAGTCGCTGAAAGGATATGTCCCTCTGACCTTGTCAAACGTGGATTAAAGTTAATTCTCACTTCGTCTGAAAGGCACGAATTCGCAAGTTGTTTGGTCAAGGGTGGGATACTACCGCACCGACATTCAGGAGACGTTATCATCAGGACGTGTAGTATCCAGCAATTAGTAGGGGTTTTTGAATTACTGGTGGTGCCAGATTTGGGTATTGATTAGTTTTGTAACCAATATGGTTTACCTAATGGTGGTATATTCTTTTGCTGTGGGGTGCTTTTTTCTCCCATGTGTAGCCTGTTTGCAGTCATCTCTATTTGAGGCTAGGGACTGAAAGCGGGGATTAGGATTGAGTGTTTATTATTTCTAGTACCCAGTTTGGGTCTTTTTCTATTGGGTTAGTTCGTGGAGTTAAATTTGTGTGTGTGCAATGTGGGTGCGAGTTTGGATTATTAACCAAAATCAGGTTGTTGTATGTTGCTATGCATGTGTTTATTTATAGTGAATCATATTTTGTTGAATTGAGTTTTATAATTCCGGCCATCATGCAGATTAAGCATGTTTTTTATCTACATTTGTATCTTAATAAACATAGAAAACTAAGGTGCTGCTGATCAGAATTGTCTTCTAGCTGTACATCTGTGAAAGTTGAATGTGAAAACCACTTGGTGTATCAGGCCCTTACTTCATATATCTATTCGTTAGTCGATAGTTGAGGAAGAGAGGGGTGAGTGGAGTTGACATCTAAATAAGTCCAAGTGGCAGGGTAGAAGAGTGTTTTGTTCATCTTTTTACGCCTGGCTGTCACACTGTCACTCACATTTACAATCGCTATTTCAGACTTCCTCTATTTTCTACTTCTTACTCGATTTGTCTCAGACAGCCTGTCTATATCACCACTCGTGACATATATCCGAGGAACGAAAAAAAGATACACAGTTTAGAAAAAGATTGCTCAACCCGCCACTTACTCAAAAGCAAGAGACCACAAGAAAAAATATGCAACGTACATATGTTCTTCAATAATTCACAGAGATCTCACTAAAGCGTGTTCAATTAGGTTTTCTTTATAACACATCACTTACTAATATTAAGGTATCCAGTATAGTTTCCTGAAATAAAATAAGAACATCATTATGACATATTTAAACATTGTTTATCAGTTTGTGCAACGATACATTTAAACCAAATCTAAATGGTGTTATGTTGTTGATAAATTATGACAAAATACACAGATACTATATAATTATAGGTTACAACTCAACATAATACTGCCTAACATGAAACTGCGTGACCCTCTATTCAATGCATGAAGGAGAATACACCGTATACCACGCTCTTTTTACTCCTTACGAAGGGCCAGATGTGACAATCCTTTAAATGCAAGCCAAGCTGGCGGAACTAGAGCTCGTGACTTCAACTCAACATGTTTCGAAATAGCAGAAAATCCACAGGAAAAGCCTAGATCTACAGTGTAGATAATACCAAGGAGTGATCAACTTGGTATTGGCTGTTAAAGATCGAGAAGCTCAGCAGTCCTAGTTAAGCAACAACAGCAACAACAACAACCCCTCTATCCATACACACTTACACATATTACGAATATAATCGATATTTGATCAAGGTCCTTTTTTATGGAACTAATTACTATCAGTGTTAAAGATGCTCATCGCATACACGATTTGGCGCCGATAACTGCCAATGTCACTGATGAACCCAACAACAATAAGGCATAGAAATCAGGTGTTCGTGGGAACAATACCATATTTCCACTATATCGACAGAGACATATAGCACAATTAGCGTCGCGTAAGAATGCAACACAGTTAACTGCAAACACACACATCTAGCCGCAGAAGTTGAGGTGCAAGGAAAGTGTGACAGACGAACTCATTGACCCTGAAGTGACCCTGAAGTGTTGGATGATATGGTACGACCCTTCGTAACGACCCCTTTGGATAACATCAGTGCCCCCGAATATTGTAACTTTTTGTCAAACGGGATTTTTCTTTTCACCTGGACTCATTAGCTATGCAACCGTTCCACACAGATAGTCAACACGTTTGCTGATTAATATGTGAACAGTTTATCTACCGTACATTCTGGTCATCGCACTGATTTAAGGATGGGCTAAATCACGCCCAGGGACATCTCTTGAGCAATCATATGCAGGTATTTTCATTAACTTGGCCAGAATGCCGTCCCAGTGGGGGCGTTGCCAGCATCAAATGGTAGTAGCGACCACGATCAAAGACACTGGGGGGATCTCAGGAAAGACTATCGGCGCTATCAAAGGGCAGTAGTGGTCCCTGAAACGAGCGACGCAAGTTTCCTGCCGGTATTTCGCATCTCGGTGTTAAACACAGAACCGATCGCAGCAGCGAGCGGAGATACGAAGACCAGGGGCGGCTTCTCTCTTTAGTCTGGCGGTCAGATCCCCAAAAGTCTCCTGAGATCTAAAAAGGTGTCAAATTTTCTCACGTCCCACTCATCTTGCATTCGAGTTAGATATATACACACCATGAAGAAATGCATGTTATCACTCGTTGGCCAGACCTTGACAGAAGCACTAGCTATATTTGAAATATTATTATAGATTTTCCCCTGGATTTTCATATATATTTGCAGTGAATTCTATTCTGTGCAAAACGGTAAAATATAATTGTGTAAAGTGATCAGTGGTCTAGTTCATTCATTCTATTTCACTGGATTTTGTGTTAATTTAAATCTATTAAATTAAACTGTCTCAATAGTTCCAGTTGTAAATGTAATGATATATCTATTATATTATTTCAAAAGATAATACATGCTTAAATGCTTAAATTAACTTTTAAAGTCGCGAAGGAATTTATAATTAATAAATTTAGTTAAGTCCTATATTTATAGATGTGTGTTTTAACCATTAGAACTCGCGCAAGTGTTTATCCCCCTTAAATACATAATTAAATACGCGAGTATATATATATAAATAGTCTAAACGAGAAATTCATCGCGCTTTAGAATGTTATTTGATTGTTCGGTATATTACATGTCTTTTTCTTTCATGATTTTTGATTGTTCGGTATATTACCTTCTTCATACAGAGTGATCGTAACCTTTGCGATCCCAGCAATAAAGAAATCATTTTAAAAACTTCCAGACATATTGATGAAACATTTTTTAAATTTAATCTTGTGGCGGTCCGATGCGACCTAGCTATCATAATTACATGAAAGAAAGCCTACCCAAGACTATTTAAAAGAACAATCATCAAATTAAAATTACAAATCTGTAAGATAAACTGGAAGTTGAACAGTGCCAATAGCGATACTTTATTTACTGCCCTACTGTGAGAGAGTACATATTTTCTTGAACTGTGTCGGCTTAGTTTTTTTCCTCACTGGATTAATAAAAAAAAAAAACACTACCGGTCCGTTACTATCATCACGCATTGAACGAATTTTACCACTAGCGGAAGATTAAAGAGACCACTTCATTTTCACCACTGTGTCGAATTGTGTCAGTGCCATCCCGTAGACTCCTTTTTATATAATAACAACACAAGGACTTTTAGGCTTCAAGTCCGGCGATAAGTGGGAATAGTTGCTATCAGCAAACCTCGCTACATCTGGGGTGGGACATCGAAGTACTAGACAGTTTCACATGTCAAGAGTGTAATTGCTGTTTATATAATTCTATGGATTGTCTGATGCTGCAATCGGTAAGTGTGTGTGAGTATATGAGTGTGGATCCTCACGCGCATGCATGAATGACAGGAAATTTAATCTTTATGCAAACCATTTGTTAACTTGCTTACCGGGTAATACATTTTTCTGTATACCCTGCATTGTTACTTTAAGTGGGATAAGGGTTGGATAACTGGGAATTTAAAACCCCGTGGGACCCCTAATAACCCACCATTTCCTTTTTAATCATTTTGCTTAGTAAAAACAACAATCTTGGGGAAGAAAAACCGGGAGAATGTTCTTCCCCAATTGTTCTTCCCTTTACTAAGCAAATGTTAAAAAGAAATGGGGGGGAGGGGAGGGGGGGTTAAACAGAGTTAACCAATTATCCCACTTAAAGTAACAATGCAGGGTATACAGAAAAATGTATTACCCGGTAAGCAAGTTAACAAATAGTTTGCAAAAATTAAATCTCCTGTCATTCATGCATGCGCGTGAGGATCCACACTCATATACTCACACACACTTACCGATTGCAGCATCAGACAATCCATAGAATTATATAAACAGCAATTACACTCTTGACATGTGAAACTGTCTAGTACTTCGATGTCCCACCCCAGATGTAGCGAGGTTTGCTGATAGCAACTATTCCCACTTATCGCCGGACTTGAAGCCTAAAAGTCCTTGTGTTGTTATTATATAAAAAGGAGTCTATGGGATGGCACTGACACAATTCGACACAGTGGTGAAAATGAAGTGGTCTCTTTAATCTTCCGCTAGTGGTAAAATTCCTTCAATGCGTGATGATAGTAACGGACCGGTAAGTTTTATTAATCCAGTGAGGTAAAAACTAAGCCGACACAGTTCAAGAAAATATGTACTCTCTCACAGTAGGGCAGTAAATAAAGTATCGCTATTGGCACTGTTCAACTTCCAGTTTATCTTACAGATTTGTAATTTTAATTTGATGATTGTTCTTTTAAATAGTCTTGGGTAGGCTTTCTTTCATGTAATTATGATAGCTAGGTCGCATCGGACCGCCACAAGATTAAATTTAAAAAATGTTTCATCAATATGTCTGGAAGTTTTTAAAATGATTTCTTTATTGCTGGGATCGCAAAGGTTACGATCACTCTGTATGAAAGAAAAAGACATGTAATATACCGAAAAATCAAATAACATTCTAAAGCGCGATGAATTTCTCGTTTAGACTATTTATATATATATACTCGCGTATTTAATTATGTATTTAATAAAACACTGCGCGAGTTCTAATGGTTAAAACACACATCTATAAATATAGGACTTAACTAAATTTATTAATTATAAATTCCTTCGCGACTTTAAAAGTTAATTTAAGCATTTAAGCATGTATTATCTTTTGAAATAATATAATAGATATATCATTACATTTACAACTGGAACTATTGAGACAGTTTAATTTAATAGATTTAAATTAACACAAAATCCAGTGAAATAGAATGAATGAACTAGACCACTGATCACTTTACACAATTATATTTTACCGTTTTGCACAGAATAGAATTCACTGCAAATATATATGAAAATCCAGGGGAAAATCTATAATAAGATTTCAAATATAGCTAGTGCTTCTGTCAAGGTCTGGCCAACGAGTGATAACATGCATTTCTTCATGGTGTGTATATATCTAACTCGAATGCAAGATGAGTGGGACGTGAGAAAATTTGACACCTTTTTAGATCTCAGGAGACTTTTGGGGATCTGACCGCCAGACTAAAGAGAGAAGCCGCCCCTGGTCTTCGTATCTCCGCTCGCTGCTGCGATCGGTTCTGTGTTTAACACCGAGATGCGAAATACCGGCAGGAAACTTGCGTCGCTCGTTTCAGGGACCACTACTGCCCTTTGATAGCGCCGATAGTCTTTCCTGAGATCCCCCCAGTGTCTTTGATCGTGGTCGCTACTACCGTTTGATGCTGGCAACGCCCCCACTGGGCCGGCATTCTGGCCAAGTTAATGAAAATACCTGCATATGATTGCTCAAGAGATGTCCCTGGGCGTGATTTAGCCTATCCTTAAATCAGTGCGATGACCAGAATGTACGGTAGATAAACTGTCCACATATTAATCAGCAAACGTGTTGACTATCTGTGTGGAACGGTTGCATAGCTAATGAGTCCAGGTGAAAAGAAAAATCCCGTTTGACAAAAAGTTACAATATTCGAGGGCACTGATGTTATCCAAAGGGGTCGTTACGAAGGGTCGTACCATATCATCCAACACTTCAGGGTCACTTCAGGGTCAATGAGTTCGTCTGTCACACTTTCCTTGCACCTCAACTTCTGCGGCTAGATGTGTGTGTTTGCAGTTAACTGTGTTGCATTCTTACGAGACGCTAATTGTGCTATATGTCTCTGTCGATATAGTGGAAATATGGTATTGTTCCCACGAACACCTGATTTCTATGCCTTATTGTTGTTGGGTTCATCAGTGACATTGGCAGTTATCGGCGCCAAATCGTGTATGCGATGAGCATCTTTAACACTGATAGTAATTAGTTCCATAAAAAAGGACCTTGATCAAATATCGATTATATTCGTAATATGTGTAAGTGTGTATGGATAGAGGGGTTGTTGTTGTTGCTGTTGTTGCTTAACTAGGACTGCTGAGCTTCTCGATCTTTAACAGCCAATACCAAGTTGATCACTCCTTGGTATTATCTACACTGTAGATCTAGGCTTTTCCTGTGGATTTTCTGCTATTCCGAAACATGTTGAGTTGAAGTCACGAGCTCTAGTTCCGCCAGCTTGGCTTGCATTTAAAGGATTGTCACATCTGGCCCTTCGTAAGGAGTAAAAAAGAGCGTGGTATACGGTGTATTCTCCTTCATGCATTGAATAGAGTGTCACGTAGTTTCATGTTAGGCAGTATTATGTTGAGTTGTAACCTATAATTTTATAGTATCTGTGTATTTTGCTATAATCTATCAACAACATAACACCATTTAGATTTGGTTTAAATGTAACGTTGCACAAACTGATAAACAGTGTTTAAATATGTCATAATGATGATCTTATTTTTATTTCAGGAAACGATACTGGACTCGTTAATATTAGTAAGTGATGTGTTATAAAGATAACCTAATTGTAACACGCTTTAGTGAGGTCTCTGTGAATTATTGAAGGATATATGTACGTTGCATATTTTTTCTTGTGGTCTCTTGCTTTTGAGTAAGTGGCGGGTTGAGCAATCTTTTTCTAAACTGTGTATCTTTTTTCGTTCCTCGGATATATGTCACGAGTGGTGATATAGACAGGCTGTCTGAGACAAATCGAGTAAGAAGTAGAAAATAGAGGAAGTCTGAAATAGCGATTGTAAATGTGAGTGACAGTGTGACAGCCAGGCGTAAAAAGATGAACAAAACACTCTTCTACCCTGCCACTTGGACTTATTTAGATGTCAACTCTAGATATATGAAGTAAGGGCCTGATACACCAAGTGGTTTTCACATTCAACTTTCACAGATGTACAGCTAGAAGACAATTCTGATCAGCAGCACCTTAGTTTTCTATGTTTATTAAGATACAAATGTAGATAAGAAACATACTTAATCTGCATGATGGCCGGAATTATAAAACTCAATTCAACAAAATATGATTCACTATAAATAAACACATGCATAGCAACATACAACAACCTGATTTTGGTTAATAATCCGAACTCGCACCCACATTGCACACACACAAATTTAACTCCACGAACTAACCCAATAGAAAAAGACCCAAACTGGGTACTAGAAATAATAAACACTCAATCCTAATCCCCGCTTTCAGTCCCTAGCCTCAAATAGAGATGACTGCAAACAGGCTACACATGGGAGAAAAAAGCACCCCACAGCAAAAGAATATACCACCATTAGGTAAACCATATTGGTTACAAAACTAATCAATACCCAAATCTGGCACCACCAGTAATTCAAAAACCCCTACTAATTGCTGGATACTACACGTCCTGATGATAACGTCTCCTGAATGTCGGTGCGGTAGTATCCCGCACCCTTGACCAAACAACTTGCGAATTCGTGCCTTTCAGACGAAGTGAGAATTAACTTTAATCCACGTTTGACAAGGTCAGAGGGACATATCCTTTCAGCGACTAAATGATAATGAACCACGATATCATGTGGGTTAAAATGAGTCCAAACTCGCGTTTGCGCAAGCGATACGCCTTAATATACCCGTGAGACGCGGCCAGTTTAATGGTAACTGGGCATGTTAAGAAAAGGCCCACCGGTCTATACTTTAAGACGGAAAGATCGCGCTATTCTGCAGATTGATGAGCTTCAATATTACTGGGGTCAGAGGTTAAGAAGCTTCAGGAGCAGAGGGTACCAACAGCTGGGCACTCCCTCTGCCTTCCGGGAAATGGGTTTGTAGGATGTAACCCAAACCGTTCTCAACTCCAGAACTCGGTCAAGGATGTGATGATACGATCAGATTTGTGACGAAATGATTGTTTCCAGGTCCCCACATCAATGGTGTGTGGACTTTCCTTCTCCGCTGTGAAAATACAAAAATTACAAGCCATACGCTAGTCGCCTAAACTAGGGTCTACTAGCTAAACATACATATACACAAACACATAGAGACGAGGACTGTTTACAATCACTCAACGGCTCCAACACTCTCCCATCCAAATTATCATGGAGCGCAAGACCGGTTTGTGCCACTTTATAAAGCACGTTCCCCTGTCTCTCATTTCCCCTGCTAACAGCAGCTGATAGCCACGCAAAACCGCACGCGCACGGAAGTGGCGTAACGGTCTTCGGCCAGGATATAAACAAACTCACTGTCCCTTGAAAACAATTTTAATGGGTCCCATTTATGCAATTTTAGTGGTACTTAGCGAACTTAAAATTTTATTTACTTTCACATTAGGAAAGGAGATTTTTAAAATGTACTGTTATACGCGTTCACCATCTGAGAAGTAATAAGTGATAGATTCTACCTACACGTAATGTCTAAATAGCTCTTCTTATCGAGATGTAAGAAATCCACTACACCAACAGTAGCTGGTCGAATCTGTCCAATAACGATGACACGTCTACTCTACTAGAACTTCTGGAGCATTAAGTGTCAGACAACTAAAGAGTTCAGATTATATAGTACTTTCAGGCACAAGACGTCGTGGACACCTGCGTTTTTTTTTTGAGTGACTCTTTCGCTGTGTCGCACGTCCCATGACGAAACCTTGACAGAATTATTGGACTAGTTTCCCCGTTTTTCGTTGACGGAACGGCGTGCTAAAAGAGAGAGACCGCCATTGTTCCGCCACATATGGATATATTTTTTTTTTCCTTAACCAGCGGCACTTGGGCTTTCAGCCCTTCGGCCCTATGACATGTCATTGCGAGGCTGGGGAACCTGAGGACTTTCCTTCCAACCCGGTCAGGAGCTTCGCTCCTTCAAATCCACAGAGGGTTTATCACAGGAGCCGTTCAGGCTATTCAGTCAAATTTCCGGCCGTAAATATTTCTTCAAACGCTGACGCCCGGGTTTGAACCATGAACACCTAGTCGCCTGTAGCAAAGTTGATTTTGCTGGGGAGGTTATGATGGTATCCTAACAAGAATGAAATAGGTGTCTGCATAAACCGTGTGAGGTCAAGCACATGTAGGTCCTGACTCTAAAAGATGATGATGAATTATGTGCAGTGTACCTAACGCTACCTCCCTAGACCTTAACACGGTCACTATTTTGGCTCTAGTGTATGGTGTATGATGTACCTAGTGTCTTGGGGAGAAATGAAATGATGATACATACACAAAACACTTTAATTAGCTATGAGGAAGTGAATAAACCCAGAGGTTAAGTTTTTTCTTTAAAAAATATTTTCTTTTTACAATTTTTAATTTGCCTGTCCAGTTATGTCTTTTTGGACAGGTCTTTGAAAATGAGGACAAGAGAGATACAGAAAAGGTCAACTAAACTATCTGGACTATTTGTCCACTAACTACACATTTAATATAGATATCTGTCCTGTTGGAATGTTCACAGCTTGCTTTTATTTCATATGATGAAGGAAAGTCAATGTGTATGAGGAGCTGTTTTTTTAATCATGCCCCACAAACTTCCTGAGTATAAGTGAAATATCAAGGTTTTTATTTAGGAAAGTGTCAAATATACCCAGATGCTTATCACATCACCTGGGAATCCTTGTAGTATGAAATTCAATACGAAGATGCAGAAAATATCTCTCTTTCAAATGCGCCCAAGCTCCTCCCGTTTTCTTTCAACAGCATAAACAAAGGATCGGAGACTTGATAGCGTTTCTGACTCAGCAGGTTTCCTGTCACCAGCTGGTAACAGGAAACAAAACCTCACAAATCAAGAAATATAAACAAATGACGCTGACTTGCAAAGAAATGGCCTCAGTTTCCTCTGCACTGTCCCAGACTGTGAAATACTTTCTTTATTTATCTTTAAAATTTAACACAGCTGTTCTCAGCGTATTTGAATGGAAAATTATTATCAACTGGCACTGAGCAGCGAAAGCTTTTGTTAATATTTATTAACACTGGCCAATCAAAAGCTTGCGACTACCAGAATTTCAAATGCAGTTTTTGAAAAACAAAATAATTCCAAACAAGTTCTGCGTCTGGTAATCGATTGGCCAGCCTGCGTTAGTTATGCCAATACAAAAAGATGTTTCGTTTTTGGTAACACTTTTCCTACCGCTCCCCTTTCCACCTACTCTTTTTACCCAAGCGAATTTGAATGTACCTCAATACCCTATTTTTAAACTGCTGTTCCCTACCAACGTTATGAAAAACTAGCGGGACCAACAGTCTGTCTGGTCGAGCGTTCGTAGATATTAGTATTTCTTCAATAACTTCTCCAATTCTGGGACTATCATATTATTTAAAGCACATTCTTTCTCAGGGGACTTTACGCGATATTACCATATATAGTTGTTATGGTCAGTTTATGATGGGTTTATATTTTCAATTTTATCACTGTCCATCGTCAAATAAAATTTTTACACAAGGCGGCCATATTCCCTTCTCTCCTTCACCTCGCCAGCCTGTATTTTTTCAAATACTACTTGTTTTTGTGACGTCAGAAATATTACCGTTAGAGGAAATAAAACTGTCTGTGTGTTTTGCCTCGGTTGGCTTTGTCACCAAGTGTTTATACTATTAGTCTCCCGTGCAGAACGACGCGGGTTTTGCAGGCGTTGGTAGCATTTTGTGTTAAAGTATTACAGTCGTCTTGTTATTTCTACTGGGAAAAGTCCAAAAAACTACCAAATTTTACATTACTGTTGACAGATCACGTTACTACAGACAGCAGTTAGCGTTACATTTCTACAAATCTTTAATTATAATGTTAGGCTGCAAAAATGTTTGCAGCAGATCGGTCAAAATGTTAAATATTAGTATTACGTTTTCTCGAAACCGAAACTAAAACGTTTTAAATATTTGTATTACGTTGGGAAACTATTATCGCGTGTTTGATTTTGTTATTTGATTATCACCATTTTATTTGACAGTTTATGACAAAATCTACTGAAATGAGCGATTATTCTCGCAGATTTTACTACACACCTCCCATCTTAAAAAAACATGCATGCATATGCAGGTTATTATCTGCGAGATAACTTAGCTCAATGAAGTCTTACGCGTTTCTCTGCTCTTATTTTGATCATGGATTAATGCAGGTTGGTCAATTCAAAGTAAGCTCTACTGACGAAGGTTGCCTCAGACCTCTGCAATCCAAGAATCCATTTCAGTTATGTTACTGAACAGCTGCAAGTGTTACTGCTTGTCTCATACTGAGTATCAATTTATCTCCACCGTTACTTTTCCCTGAGTCTGTCCCATGACATGTCCAGAGATTCTAGACTTCCCTCAAATTTGCAATAGTTATGAGGGAATAATCTATAAATATGGTGATGGTAGAGTTTTGTAGGGGATCCAATAATTCTCTTATCAGCATGGAAAAGCACTCGGAATATCCTAAATTCAAGAAGGCAACCTAGTGATTCATTATACTCTTCCGAAATGTTCACAGCCAACAATTGGTCTGCGTTCCAGCTTGACTTGAATTTGAAAACACCCTTTAATAATATTCATACATAATTTTATAATGTGCCACTCAAATGGAGGCCATATTCACCAACTGATTTCTCCGCCTAACAACAATTTTTGGTGAAATAATGTAATAGGTGGAGAAAAGAATTTCTGCATCAGAAATCAATTCACCCGTGTGCATTGCTATAGTATGTGGGTAATCTCCAGCCAGGGTCCGTACAATACTTCCCCGTGGACTGTGTGGGTCGGTTACTACCACTGCCACTGTCACCGGTGCCCTTATAATGCTAAGTTAATAGCCATATTGTGAAGCGCGTTGAACATTTTCCTCAGTGCTCAACCGTCCACTCCCCACTCTTCTATTGTTACCATTGAGTTTCGGTTTTAACTTGGGCGGATCATCTTCAATGTCAATGTCAGCCAGCTCCCTGAATACGGCTTCAAATTTAGCCTGGGATGACTGGTCTGTGTTTCTATTGTCTCTGGGTGCCATACGCAGAGTTGCCAGTCTAAATATTTTTGGGGAAGACGGGTTGTGGGAAGGTGAATACCTATCCTCTGTATCTACCTTATTAATTTTGTTTCCCTTTTTATTTTTAGGCCCACATTTTTCAGAATGCTTGGCTTGCAACTGATTATTATTTTCCCAACTTGGGGAATGTACCTTGCTACACTTTTCACAGGCCCCCACAAATTGTGCAATATCCGCAGCTACTTGGGGCCAGTAAAATTTTTCCGATGTCTTTTGACGGGTGGTTCCATTTCTCTGGTGTCCACCGTCTGGTACAACATGTGCTTGTGCAATCACTTCTTCTCTGTAGGAAGTTGGAAGTACCAACTGTCCATATTCTTTTGATCCTGCTCTAGCTTTCCTGTAGAGCAGTCCCTCCTTTAAATAGAATTGCCCTTTCTTAGGGTGTGTATGGCTTATTGGCAATTTGCCAAAGCAAGGTTTTAGTGATTTGTCCTTTGCCTGGGCCTTTCTCATCTGCTTATGAGAATAAATTAGTGGTGGTTCCTCCTCCGTTCCACTAGGGGTCGACCTGACCTGAAGCGTGGCCATTACCACGGGTTTTTCAGGGCTTCCTAGAAAAACATATTTCTTTCCTAACACCAGCAGGTAGTTAGGGTCATCACACACGGCTGCTTTAATCACTCCTTCCACGTACCTAGTTTTGACATTTATCTGGGCTACGGGAAGTGTCATGGTGGCTGTTCCTTTTAGGGCCCCTTGTATTTCCACTCTCTCTGTGGTATACTGGTCAGGGTGCACCAGGGTTGCACTCACAACAGAGTCATATTCCAAACCGGAATCGTAAAGGCACCTGACTCTGGCACCATTACATGTCACTTCTTCACAGATGGGGGGATGATGAGGTTCATGCTGTTCTGTAGACAGTTCCTTCTTTCTCCCCTTGTCCACTGTTATCACGCATGCCGCTCGATATGGAGGAAGTGTCTTACCACATTCACTAGTATTATGATTATGAATCCTGCATATTTGACAATGTTTTCCTTCCTGTCTGAAGGGTTTCCTGTCATTATATTTTCTATCATTGAATTGTGAGGGTCTATTCTTAAACTCATTTCGAGGCCTATCAAAGTTCTGCTTACCTCTTTTATCCTGCTCTCTAGTATTATAATACGCATCTTGGTCTGGAGGAGTTCTATTATTGTCAACCTGTTTTTTTTAGGGCCAGCTATCTCTGCCTGGGCTGCCTGATACCTCTCAGCGACATTTATTATCTCACCCAGCCTCTCCGCGCCCTGTTCCACGAGAAACTTTCTCATGTCTGGAGCCAAGGACTCTCTCATCTGTTCAATGAGTATCATCTCTTTGAGATCTTGGGTTTTCCCCAAAGAAGCCCATTTCCCCATATACGTCTCCAACCGGGCGGAGAACTGGTGATAGGTCTCACCCGACAGTAGCCTGACATTCCTAAATTTCTTTCTATAAAACTCTCCGTTCTTTTCGTATCTTAACAGGAGAGCTTGCTTCAACATGTCATAGTTGTCTTGGTCATCCCTGCTCATTTTAGAAAACACTTCATAAGCTGTTCCCCGACGGCCCTGAGACAACTTTACCCCCCATCTTTCTCTTTCTAACCCATAAGTAGTGGCTAATACTTCATATCTGCTTAAATATGACTCAATGTCATCATCCTTTTCCACAAAATAGTCTAAATGGAACCCCATGGCTGATGAGGAGGCCCCCTGGCTTGCAGCTGAGTTGGAAGTGGATGGGCTAGTTCCAATTTCAGGAGCATGGTCTTGCAGCTCTAACTCCCTTAGTCGTATCTTATGTTCTCTTTGTAATCTTTTATCTTCCCTTTCCGCCTCCAATCTCCTTTCTTCTTTCTCTCGTTCCGCCTCCAATCTCTTTTCTTCTTTCTCTCGTTCCGCCTCCCTCTGTAGACGTTTTTCCTCCTTCTCAGCCTCAAGTTTCTTCTCCTCCAACTGCAGCCTCTTAATCTCAGCCTCCCTATCAGCCTCTAATTTCTTAGTCTCCCTAGCATCTTCAATTTGTAACCTTTTAACCTCCCTAGCCCTCTAACTGCATTTTCCTTTCCTCAGCTAACCTATGTTCTTCCCTAGTAATAAATTTGTCACATTCTGAGGTGACATAGTCAATCAAAATTTGTCCCTCCATATTCATTTCTTTAGCAGTCTGCACAGCCGCAGAGCGAAATTTTGCCAGATCTGCCATTCTAATAAATGCAAATGTTCTAACAAAGTTTCTAAGTACTAAGTTATTAATTAATTCTGGGTTCTGACACTTTCTTGACTTCCCAAATCTTGGGCAATACTATTTATTGGGATTCCCTGGGAAAATAGAATGATGTTAATGCTAAACCCCAGACCCCAATGTATGTAGTACTAAGAGAAATTCAATTGCCCGGACAAGCCTACCAATTTATGTAGCAAAGTTGATTTTTGCTGGGGAGGTTATGATGGTATCCTAACAAGAATGAAATAGGTGTCTGCATAAACCGTGTGAGGTCAAGCACATGTAGGCCCCTGACTCTAAAAGATGATGATGAATTATGTGCAGGGTACCTAACGCTACCTCCCTAGATCTCAACACGGTCACTATTTTGGCTCTAGTGTATGGTGTATGATGTACCTAGTGTCTAGGGGAGAAATGAAATGATGGTACATACACAAAACACTTTAATTTGCTATGAGGAAGTGAATAAACCCAGAGGTTAAGTTTTTCTTTAAAAAATATTTTCTTTTTACAATTTTTAATTTGCCTGTCCAGTTATGTCTTTTTGGACAGGTCTTTGAAAATGAGGACAAGATAGTTACAGAAAAGGTCAACTAAAATATCTGGACTATTTGTCCACTAACTACACATTTAATATAGATATCTGTCCTGTTGGAATGTTCACAGCTTGCTTTTATTTCATATAAGAGGGAGAGTGACTGTGTATGAGGAGCTGTTTTCTTAATCATGCCCCACAAACTTCCTGAGTATAAGTGAAATATCAGGGTTTTTATTTAGGAAAGTGTCAGATATACCCAGATGCTTATCACATCACCTGGGAATCCTTGTAGTATGAAATTCAATACGAAGATGCAGAAAATATCTCTCTTTCAAATGCGCCCAAGCTCCTCCCGTTTTCTTTCAACAGCATAAACGAAGGATCGGAGACTTGATAGCGTTTCTGACTCAGCAGGTTTCCTGTCACCAGCTGGTAACAGGAAACAAAACCTCACAAATCAAGAAATATAAACAAATAACGCTGACTTGCAAAGAAATGGCCTCAGTTTCCTCTGCACTGTCCCAGACTGTGAAATACTTTCTTTATTTATCTTTAAAATTTAACACAGCTGTTCTCAGCGTATTTGAATGGAAAAATATTATCAACTGGCACTGAGCAGCGAAAGCTTTTGTTAATATTTATTAACACTGGCCAATCAAAAGCTTGCGACTACCAGAATTTCAAATGCAGTTTTTGAAAAACAAAATAATTCCAAACAAATTCTGCGTCTGGTAATCGATTGGCCAGCCTGCGTTAGTTATGCCAATACAAAAAGATGTTTCGTTTTTGGTAACACTTTTCCTACCGCTCCCCTTTCCACCTACTCTTTTTACCCAAGCGAATTTGAATGTACCTCAATACCGCTATTTTTAAACTGCTGTCCCCTACCAACGTTATGAAAAACAAGCGGGACCAACAGTCTGTCTGGTCGAGCGTTCGTAGATATTAGTATTTCTTCAATAACTTCTCCAATACTGGGACTATCATATTATTTAAAGCACATTCTTTCTCAGGGGACTTTAAGCGATATTACCATATAATTTTTATGGTCAGTTTATGATGGGTTTAGATTTTCAATTTTATCACTGTCCATCGTCAAATAAAATTTTTACACAAGGCGGCCATATTCCCTTCTCTCCTTCACCTCGCCAGCCTGTATTTTTTCAAATACTACTTGTTTTTGTGACGTCAGAAATATTACCGCTAGAGGAAATAAAACTGTCTGTGTGTTTTGCCTCGGTTGGCTTTGTCACCACGTGTTTATACTATTAGTCTCGCGTGCAGAACGACGCGGGTTTTGCAGGCGTTGGTAGCATTTTGTGTTAAAGTATTACAGTCGTCTTGTTATTTCTACTGGGAAAAGTCCAAAAAACTACCAAATTTTACATTACTGTTGACAGATCACGTTACTACAGACAGCAGTTAGCGTTACATTTCTACAAATCTTTAATTATAATGTTAGGCTGCAAAAATGTTTGCAGCAGATCGGTCAAAATGTTAAATATTAGTATTACGTTTTCTCGAAACCGAAACTAAAACGCGTGTTCGATTTTGTTCCTCGTGGGAGCGTTCTATAGGCGTTAGCACTGCACAAAAAGGCAGCGTTCTGCTGGCGTGTGAGACCATCACCGTCAGACACAATCGGGCGGATTATTTGATTATCATTTTATGACCAAAATCTACTGAAATGAGCGATTATTCTCGCAGATTTTACTACATCGCCAGTACAACGCCGAAGCCATTACACCAGCGCGGCTCCCATATATGGGGTAGTACAGTCCAACCCAATTTGGTGATTGCTTCACGTGTTGACAGACTTGTGTGAGGTCCTGCATTGTCGTGAAGGAGTAGCAGGTCTGTTGGATTCTTGTGCGGCCGAACTCTGCGCTCTGCGAAAACGTTAATTGAGTTTTTTCAATGTCTTAATGTAAGCTTGCGAATTGATTGTCTCTGCTCTTGGCATAATTTCCACAAGAATCACACCTTCAATGTCCGAAAAGACAGTGATCACGACCTTTCCAGCTGAAGGAATTGTCTTGAATTTCTTTCTTCGTGGTGATTGCGGATGATGCCACTCCATTGACTGTCTTTTTGTCTCAGGTTCAAAATGATGTGCCCAGGTTTCGTCACCTGTAACAATCTTAGACAAAAAGTTCTCCCGTCAGCATTGAAACGCTCCAACAATTCAGAAGAAATTGCTTTCCTTTGCAATCATGTTCTTCATTTGTGAGACTTCGAGGAACCCATCTTGCGCAAACCTTAGAAAATCCGAGAGTTTTTATAACTGCATTTGCACTACCAATGCTGACTGACAGCTGTAAGGCCAATTGTTGAGTAGTGATTCGCCTATCAGTAAGAATAATGCCCTCAGCGCATTTCAACATTTCTGCGTTAGTGGCTGCTTCAGGACGTCCACAGCACGGCCGATCAAGCAGCTCCGTATCTCCACTTCCTGATTCTTTGATTCTCTGAACCCAGCGACTGACTGTACCCATGTCGACTGCAAAACTTCAATATACATCACATAGATGCTTGTGAATGTTCACAGCAGTTTTCTTCTCTGCAACAAGAAATTCTATCACAATTTGCAGCTTATAACGCAAGTTGCTAGCACGCTCCACTTCAACGGTTTAGGGCAGCCGTATTATTTGGCCAGTTGCAGTGACATTGTGTGCACAAAATTTACACTTGCCATATTTTATGCTTCTATCTTCATTACTAGCTGAGAAAAACGATGTGGTGTATTACTTTCTGAACGCCCCTCGTATATAAATGTATCAGTGCAACAATATGAAGCCTTAGCAATAAGTAAACTTTATGTACTGAAACAGAGAAATAGATATCTTGCGAAGTATAAAGACATTGGCATTACTAAAACAAAATGTATTGCAATATGGGCTTTGAAAAAAATATTCTTCTTCTTCTTCTTCCTCGTTCGCCTTCAGACTTCCACATTTATGACTCTAATAAAGGCAGTAGTCAACCCGAGGCTCCCAACATCTCCAAACAGTTTTTCGTTGACAGAAGTGGGTTGTTGCCATATGCTACTCCGTTCATTACTGTAGGTTGGGCAGTATTGCAGCAGGTGTTCGACTGTCATTGGGCTGGTACCGCAGGTGCAGAGATCTGTTGCACCAATTTTGTATTTGTGGTACAGATGGTATATCAATCTGTTGTGACCAGTGCGTAGCCGAAAAATGATGACCTGTTCTTTTCTGGATAGTTGATGATATGCATCATTTTTCAAATGTCCCGGGTGCTCTCTTTCCCATTTGGACTTGAATGTAGCCTTTATAGTAGTCCTTTCCGTTGCGTAAGTTGTCTCTATATCATTTTGTTGTAAGGCACCTCCTTCCTTAGCAAGTCTATCTGCCTCCTCATTTCCTGGTATGTTGCAATGGGCTGGTATCCACTGGATAGTGCACTTCTTGAAGCATTCGGCTAGTCTTTCAAGGGAGATTATCAGATCTTTCAATCCTTTAGTTTGGTGGCTCTTCAGCGCTGATATTATTGAGAGGGCATCTGAAAAGATTACTATCTGTTTTTTCTGCCTGTGCTTTGCATTCAATAAGAGTTTCAGCTGCCTGTTTCAGGGCTTCTGCTTCAACACAGACGTTATTGCAGTATTTTCCAGTGGCAATTGCCATACAGTGAATTCTATTCTTTAATTTTATGAGGATGCCGGCACCCCCATTTTCAACTGCATTTGTTGCCGAACCATCAGTATATGCATGTGTCCAAAGCTTTGCTGGAAATGTTTGGTCAATATACTTGGTTGCTATTAAGAAATCTTTATGAGTTAGTGTAAGCTAACCGTTTACGCATAGCATGTGGTTGTCTTGCTGTTCAACTTTAACAACGATCACGATTTTGTCTTTTTCAGTAACAACAACAGGGACAAACGGTAAGTTGATTAGAAATGTTATGTGTCATTAACCAGCAGTGCAGGCATCCATGTTTCTTATCGGATCATAAAACTACTTGACAGAATTAAGTGACAGAAATACAGATTAGTCTACACCACTTACCAGTCGCAGTTGCTTGCAGATGCTTTGTGCGAATAAGAAATAAATTAGGTGTCACAGGAAATATTATTAAAATTGGTACTGGAATACATCGTGGAATATATATTTACCTAGTTTATTTATTAATATATACATTTTATTTGCATGTGTACGTGTGTGTGCAAGAGTGTTTGTCTGTGTCGCTATACATTCAGCCTCTTACTGTTGCTTAGTAATGTATGCTCTCTATTCAAGTATAGGTGACTGGCGTTTTTTTTTGGTTTCATGTTACGATCATTATTTTATTTTATTTTTAGGACAAGGGTTTGTACAAAGCGGTAAGTAAAAGCTTTAAATTGTCACATTTAAAAGTGCAAACACACATGTGATAAAACCAGTAATTTACCGTTTCTCTCCTGTTTAGTATATAAAAGAAAATTTCAGTATTAGATGGCTTAATAAAGTGTTTGTCACAGAATTATTATGAAGTTTTTTATAGTTGCTTAAATGCTACTAACTTAACAAAACTAAGAGCAGCAGTTCCTGTATGTTACACTTTCGTACCTCACGTGTGTCTGTTCTATTTATTGTACACCTTTTC
Organism: Oreohelix idahoensis; assembly: GCA_024509875.1. NCBI lineage: Eukaryota > Metazoa > Mollusca > Gastropoda > Stylommatophora > Oreohelicidae > Oreohelix > Oreohelix idahoensis. The sequence goes on along the minus strand of JAMPIV010003487.1, from coordinate 6,998 downwards.
CCCCATTCTGTTTGGAGCAAGAAAATTAATATCAACACAAGCATATGTAGGCATAACAAAGAGTAATAATATAACACTGAGACAGAGACACACAAACAGAAAAGGGAGAATGAGAGAGCGATAGGCGTAAAGATTGTGAGAGCAAGGCGTAATTAGTAAAAACAATTGAAAACTAAACAAAAGCATTCTTATATCATTGCAGTACCATTTTCATTAAAAGAAGATTGTACAATCATGTTCATGTAAAAAGACAGGCCTTAGATGGTATACAAAGTCAGACAAATGATGAATTAAAGAGTAAACAGCGAGACGTTATGTGATCACGTAATAAGCAAGAAAAAATATATATAGCTATTAGATAGCTTTATAATGTGTTATTAAAACATTAGTGTAAAGTGTTTTTAATTGTTTAAATGCCAGTAATTTATCAAATCAGTATAGGCAGTGGTTTAAATATGTTTGACATTCGTGCACTATGTATAGCTGGAAAGTTTGATGTCACATTGATGATTGATCTAATTGGACTCCTGTTTTCTAATGACCATTGAGTATTTCCTGTAGGCGGTTCGCACAAAAGCACACTAAGCGATACAAAGTATCCTTGCAAAAATATGCAGTCATAGCAATACATAAACTTTAAATACTGAAGCAGAGATATAGACATATAGAGAAGTATAAAGACATTGATCTTAGGAAAAAAAAATGTATTGCACAATAGGCTTTCAAAAATATTTTTTTAAAAACAACAAAAAGACAAGTAAACCAGAGCGAATCACCTTTTTTCGATTTTTTTTCAAACCCATCCATCGTATTCCACGTCTTACCGCAGTTCCCCTCCACTTCCTCGATTATATATATTTTTTTTTGACTGCACCGTGTCTCTGTTATCTCGTATCTCTATCTACATATCCTGCTTATCTCCCTGATCCTATCCTATCGCCTTTTCTCAGTATTTTATATCCTATTCACCTATTTATTTTCGTATTTCCCTATTCTTCCTTCATACCTTATATTACCGCAATCTACCCTATTTATTTATTGTTTCAGCGTCTTATATTTTATTTATTTCATATTTTACGTTTTTTATTTTCTGGACGTTTTACTTTTCCCCACTATGCCCTCGCTGAAATATTTTATCAACTCTCTCCGTGTGTCGGTTACCACCAGCTTTAGCTCCCTACCTCCTGATATATCCCGTGTCGCTATTGACTTTGCGTTCGTTACTTTCAAGAAAACTAGATTCACCTCCCATCTCCACTTTATTCACACCTGCCTCCACCACAAAATTCTTCCTAATGGATTTTCTTCCAATTTTCATCCATCTGCTGGTACACTCAATCCTAGGGAACAACGTCTCCTACAACGAATTGAGACCAGATGTGGCTTTCAACGTATGCGCGTAGTGGCCGCCAGTCACTCCCGCCTTTTATCAGACCTTAGTGCCCAACAGACCCAGCTTCTGCTTCGCTTACGTTGTCTCACCTCCAACAACTTCCCTTTCTATTCTATGATACGCACCACTATCCACACACTGAACCGGCAGCTGCATGAGTTCCTTTCCACGTCTAAACACCATAAACTATCCCGTCTCATCCCTACCCCCATAGCTACCCCTCCATCCTCCACTCCATCATGCACTCAGGTAGTCTGCATCCCCCCAGATCTACCCCTCTCTGAGGGAGAGCGCTCTGTTCTTAGTAAGGGCCTAAAATTTGTTCCTCTTCCTCCGACCCTAGACCAATACAATCTCCTCCAGGATGTTCATCGGTTTCACCGTCGCATGAGGCTGAAGCTCCATTTTAGAGAGAAAGACAGCACTCCGCAGTCTCAGGCTGAATCCGACATCTTCGCACGCTTTTCTGACTCTACTAAACCTCCCTTTACACCTAAACCTGGAGCCTCTCATGCCCTGGACCTGTATATCAAGAACACCATCCATGACATTCAGCAGCTCCGCCCTCGTAGATTGCATTATTCCAATCTCACTTCGGCGGAGTCTGGTGCTCTCTCCCTTCTTCGCCGTAGAGACGACATTGTCATCAAACCGGCTGACAAGGGAGGAGCCATTGTCGTCTGGCAGAAGGACTTGTACCTAAGTGAAGGTAAAAACCAGTTGACCAATGGCTCTTTTTACAGGTCCAGGACCAGCGATGCGACTGTCTCTAACAATCGCATGGTACACAACACGATTAAACAGCTTATCACTAGTAATGATCTTCCTCCCGAAGCATCTCATCTCAGGATTCATGACAGCTCTTTGGGCAAGCCTGTATTCTACATGCTCCCCAAAATTCACAAGATCGAAAACCCTGGAAGACCTATTGTCTCAGCCTGTTCTTGTCCTACTGAACACATTTCTGACTTTCTCGATAGCATTTTCCAGCCTATCGTTGTGAATCTTCCCTCCTTCATCAAAGACACCAATCACGCTCTTACAACTTTCTCCTCTATCCGACTCCCAGCAGACCGCTCCTACCGTCTTTTCTTGCTGGACGTCTGCTCTCTGTATACCTCTATTCCCCACTCTGATGGTCTCCGAGCTCTTCAGTTTTTTTCTGGACCAACGCACTTGCCCTTCTATATCCACTGTCACTCTTCTCCGTCTTGCTGAACTGGTCCTTCAACTGAATTCCTTTGAATTCAATGGTCAGTTTTTTTTACCAAATTAGCGGTGTTGCCATGGGAACGAAGATGGGTCCCAGCTATGCCTGTCTATTCATGGGCCACTTGGAGCATCAGATATGGCAACAATACTCCGGTCCTTTCCCTGGGTTTTACCGCAGATATATCGATGATGGCATAGGTCTCACAGATATGTCTGAGACTGATTTACACCGCTTCATCGACTTTGTGAACCACTTTCACCCCACCATCAAGTTCACCTCCCTCGTCTCCACAGTATCTGTCAACTTCCTTGACATTACTATTTCTATCACGCCCTCCGGCCTTAATACCTCAGTATACTACAAGCCGACAGATGCCCACAGCTACCTCCTGTATACCTCTTCTCATCCTCGGGCCTGTCGTGACTCCCTTCCTTTTTCACAACTTCTCCGCCTCCGCCGTTTATGCCAAGACGACGATGACTTCCACTTACGAGCCAATGAGATGTTGGATTTTTCCGTAACAGACTTTATCCAGAACATGTTCTCACCTCTGCTCTCCAACGTGTGCTCCCCATCTCTCGTCTGGAGGCCCTCAAACCTCACCATAAATCCACTTCGGATAGAGTCAAATTAATCTTGACCCATCACCCTCACAGTACTACTGTCAAACAGATCCTTTTCCGCCACCTCCCTATCCTCCAAGCAGAGCCTCTGACCCAAAAAGTATTCAGTGAAGCACCTTTGGTGGCATATAGACGTGACAAGAACTTGAAGGATCTTCTTGTTCACAGCCGTCTCCCAAAGGAGAATGCCACTCACTTTGGCACACTACCCTGTGGTCGGACACGATGCAACACGTGCAAGTATGTCATCTCAACCCAGAAGGTATCCTTTCCTAAGGCTACGTACACCATCACTAGTAGCTTCACGTGTGAATCGCGCAATGTCATTTATACGATCATATGTAAACGTTGCTGCAAAACCTATATTGGCCAAACAGGCAAACGACTTGGGGACAGATTCAGCCAGCACTTAAATGACATCGATCAGCAAAAGTCAACACCAGTTGCTATACACTTCAATGGTCCTGACCACCATGGTCCCATCGACATCCAGGTCACAGCGATCCGACACTGCCAGCCGAGAACAGCTTGAGAACCGTCTTATCCACCGCATGGGGTGTCTAAAACCAGCCGGTCTCAACACTTTTCACACCTTTGTCTGAGGTCACCCTCTCCTCTCTTGCTCTATTTTACTCTTTCCACTCTTATCCTATTCTTCTATTTGTATGCCATATACATTTTTTCATTTCATATTTATTTATCTCCCACTCATTCTGTCCCTTATTATTTCCAGTCCCCACTTTTATCACGTTGGGTAGTTTATTTTCCGGTTTCGTTTTTTAGTTTCTTAGTATGCATTGTGTACATCCGGCGGCGGAAGTCGCTTTCTGTTCAGCCACGCGCTTATCAACAGGACAGCGATTTTGATAGAATTTCGGTTCTTGCCTTCAGGGAAGTACCCAGTTTTTATTTTATTTAGTTTTTATGTGTCCTATCTAGCCTTCACTTTCTTTCCTTTCCTGACGAAGGCCTTGTGGCCGTAACGTAGACTATTTTCTTTGTCCTTTGTCCTCGTAAGACGAATCACCTTTTTTCGATTTTTTTTCAAACCCATCCATCGTATTCCACGTCTTACCGCAGTTCCCCTCCACTTCCTCGTAAACCAGAGCAAAACCTAATCACGGTAGAATGAAAGATAATCTATTAATTTATAGAATAACTTATGCAAGACTTCGTTTCTGGCATTTGAGAAAAAATAAAAAAAAACAAACGTAAATCATAGTTATTACATTGCAAACCAGATTCAGAATCGGGATCTTAACGTTCACAAATAGTGAAAGCCGTGGAAAGTATAAAACTTAGCATACTGTAACGAATCCATGAAAGTTAGATGAAAAATAATTATATTTTGATAAATCAAGTTTGTAAGTGGATCAAGAGTTATCTCTCGAGTAGTATCGGACAGACACAAATTATAGTCTCTGGATAAGATGACATATATATTAATCTTGACGGCTTACTATTGTAATTATAGTAACTGTACGGTTGTTTACATGAGATGTGTAACAGTACCTCTATATATTCACTGTATTAGTGTTTGTTATTTAGTGCATGCTAACTGTTCACACTTAATAAGTCTTCGTCTTTCCCTACAACTAAATGCCGATCATCGTTTGTTCTTTTCTTTTTCAGAACATACAACAGTAACAACAAGTAAGTTTTAAAAAAGTAATCACACTATAACAACAACATCTATGTTACTTAACTGATAATTGACACCAGAAACGATATCATCTTCATATCTTAAGATGGTATACGTTTGTATTCATGCATCTGCGTGGATGTTTACGTGTGAGTGAGTGGGCATGTGTGTCGCATAGAAATTTATGATCAATCCATTTTCTATATTCTTTTCTTTTCTACCCGTGTCCTCTACTTTATTATCGCTCTTGTATCCTTTTCCTGTTTTTCGCATTCGTTCGTTTGCGACAAAATATTACTTTCCCATTCAAACTTTCGCCTGTTTCTTTTCTCATTTAGAAATGCATTTTATTGCATAATATGTCAGTCCCTACATGTGAGCGTAATAGTGTGAAAATTCGTCTAGTCAGACATAGAGAGCAGACATTTGTCTGCATTTTCAAGCTGACACGAGTTTTTCTTCGGAGTTTCTCGTCGTGAGGTGTGCAAGGCGCCAATCTGCATTGCTCAGAAATGAGACATGTCGTAGGAGGTGTGAAGACGCGTTTTGGCAGGTATGGCCAGCGTCTAAGTATGTGAAGTGTTAAGAGAGAGAGGGGAGAGAGAGAAACCTTCGCTATTTCAGGTTTTCGTAATAGCGTGGGATCCTTTGTCCGTTTTCATATATCTTACCCAGAGTTTTTGACTTCATTCTCTCAGTACTCCACAGTCAAGACGAGAACGATCTAGCGTTCGATTCCTAAAGATCTATGTTAATAGAAGCATCAGTTAGTTGGTAGAAGTGGATTTAGTTCTTAGTAGATCTGTGTTGAGGTAAATATATTATATATCTAGTAGTATTGAGTGATTCATTGATAACCGCTTATTTCATTTTACTAGTTAGATTTCTGTGCAGAAGAAAATAATTTATAAGTCTGTTATATTCGCTAGTAGACATGTTACAGTGGAAAGCAGAATAAATTATAATTTCTAGCTTAAACTCATTCGGCTATTAATGAATTTAATTAAACTGCTAATAATCAGTCGAAAATATTTTAAACTAACTCACAACTGCACTGATTCATCACTGAGTATTGACGAAATACGTATGAATTTCTAACTCATGATGATTGATGTTATGAATATAACTTATTTCACGGAAATTGTAAACGATAAGTCAAGCTCTCTGCGGGCAGTTTATAATGTAAGTTAAGACCGAGGAATAGTATGTATACTATTTTATATGTTGTTTTCTCTTTATTCAGTGAAACTGGGGTAGCCCAACTCTACCAGCGTTTTAGTACATGAGAAATATCTGTGAAGAACAAAACAAAATTTTTCTTTAAGACTTGGGTGTATAAAGTAAAACCTGTCTGGCATTGCATTGGCATCCAGAACGACAGAGTACCCATTACATGAACTTTAAGATTAAATGAAGTAACGGGCCTATCGCGCCAGATTTAATTCTTCCTGAGAAAAACCTCAAGTACATTTTCAGCCCTTGTTGCAAGTAAAATATTACTATCAATAACAGTCCGACGGAGTTTTAACTAGTTGTGGTGTGACCAAATAAAGTCCTATACTGAGAGAAGGCACCGACCTGACATTCCTAGCCACTAGAAATCTAAGCTATTGACACTTTGCTCGCTGTTAACGCTCGTGCCTGGACAATTTTAATGTGACAGAACTAGATATCATAAAATAAGAAATACCAAAGAAACGTTCCCTGAAGTAGCGAATTCAACCTATCTTTGTGGAGCTGGGGTTCCTTGGCCAAAATACTAACCCTGGAGATTCTGTATGTGCATGTCCTAAAAAATGTTTGTCCAGAAGTTGCTACCAAAGCTGTAAGTACGAACGAAAGCTAGTGATCACGGCTGACTGAATAGAGTGAACGCAGGACTGAGTGATTCCTTTATTGTTGTATTTTGGCACCAATTTTGCGGTCTTAAATTTCTTTATGCAAGTTTTTGGTGCTAACAATATTTTCCTTAGGATAGATCAGAGTATCAAAGTCTGTTCATACCTTTTAAGGGAACTCTTAGATAATAGCATATGTATCCGTGACTCTTTGGGGCTATCACTTGTCTCCTAACAGGACTGTGGGCTATACATCGAGGGAAAAGATCATACCATTGGGTCTATCATT
>JAMPIV010003486.1:0-34392 GCA_024509875.1 Oreohelix idahoensis | reverse complement strand
TTGGTAAAACTCTGTCCCAGTCTTGAGGATGATCCTCAGTTATCTTCCCCAGTAAGTTTTTAAGTGTTCTATTAAGGCGTTCGACCATACCATTAGACATTGGATGGTAGATACTACTTAAAGATCTATCTATCTGCAGAGTAGACATTACTTGAGACATGGTATCTGATATTAGTTGGGTGCCATGGTCTGACAATATCTCTCCGGGGAACCCCAGACGAGAAAATATAAGCCAAAGAGCATCTGCAATATCAGCAGTAGTAATGCTCTTCAGAGGAATAGCCTCTGGCCAACGTGTGCACATATCAACACACGTCAAGATAAACTGATGTCCTCTGGCAGACTTGATCTTAAATGGACCAATAATGTCTATGGCCATTTTTTGGAACGGCCGAATAGGAATGTCCGCCGCCTGAATGGGTGCAGCATGCCGTGGACCTTTGGATTTAACTTCCTGACATACTTTACAAGATCGACAATAAATCCGTATGTCCTTGTTTACCAATGGCCAAAAGAAAGCCGCAAGGACTCTTGACTTAGTACGGGAAAAACCCATGTGTCCAGCACACTGAGAGTCGTGAGCGTGCTGCAAAATTTTAACTCTCAAATTCTTGGGAACCAGGATTTGAGAATGACTTGACGTAATGGAGTCTTGAACCATACGTACAAGTACGCCATTCTTCTTTGTAATCCACGATTTACGACTTGTGTCTTTATTCGGATCACCTTTAGTTGCAAGAATGAAGAATTTCTTCAGAGTGGGATCATCTTCTTGCTGTTTTATAAACGAGTCACGAGAAATTACCAAGGGATTATCTTGGTTATGCACTTCATTATCTTCAGTAGATGAAGTTTGAGGCATATTAAGAGCCTGAGCTCTAGTGACTACAGCGTTAGCAATCTGCATGTTTTGCCTTTCCCACGTGGAAATTTGTTGCGGAGTGCATTCTTTGACTCCATGAATGCGACCGATGATGAGGTCAGCGATCGGATTCGGAAGAAGACATGCGTGTACATCTCCTGTAAAGAAAGGAGTAGCAATCCTAATGATAGCAGTAGAGTATTTCTCTAATGTGCCGCCAAATGTTACACATTTGACTACTTGTCCAGTGGCACGGGAAGGATCTACGAGTGACTGCCTAACACCAATTGTGGTGCATCCAGAATCAAATAGCACAGAGACTGGATTGTTATTCACTAACCCTTATGTAAGACAAGAGAACCTCTTCCATCATGCGCGACTGATGCCGGAAGAGCAGGAAGAGGATGGCCACAGCTTAAAGTAGACACTGTGGTTGGCTCAAATAACGTTTTGCATTGGGGGCACTGAGATGCTCTCCCAAAATCAAAAGCGGCACATGCCATATTACTAGCATCATTATTATCTTTACTCTGTTTATAGGCTTCATGGGACTCTTGTTGTGCAGAGTTTGCCTGAAAATGTGGTTTATGTCTTTTGTTTTGAGATCTACCTCGGTTATTATCACCTCTGTAGTTATTGTTACCTCTATTGTAACCCCTATTTGGGTTTGAGTCATAGTTCCCTTGGTTACCATTATCATATTCATTATAATGAGTATCTCTGTAATTATGATCTTGTTGACTCCAAGACGGATAACCCTGATAGTTTCTATAATTACTTCCTCTACGGAAATTCCTATAATTATGACCACCCCTGTGTCGAGAGCTATCAGCTCGTCTCCAGTTCTTTGAAGAAGAACCCTGAAATGATTGGTTACCTTGGTTTTGATAACTATTATGGTTACCTTTTTTATCAAATCTGTTTTGAGGTCCCTGAAATCTGTGTGAATAATTGGGATTGTATGGTGTTGCTGAAGCAACTGGCATACTCTCCTTAATCTTAGTGTTGCCAAAAGTCACGTCGGGGTGTGCAGTGACATATTGGGAACAATATTCTTCCATTTCTTTTAGAGATTTAGGTTTACGCTCATGTATAAATTCAAGGAAAGGTTTGTTCACACATGACATAATCTTATCTCTGAGCAACAAATCCATAAGTCCTTCATACGTTTTTTCTGTTTTGGAAAGCTCAATCCAACGATCAACTGTGAGACGTGCCTTTGCAGTGAATTCTGAGAATTCTACACCCGTCTCAGGCACCATCGTTTTAAATAAAAGGCGATAGCCTTCCTCACTTAGCTGATATTTTTTTATCAAAGCCGCCCTAATGACATCATAATTATCCTTATCTGCTTCTCCTACAAGGCATAATCTAGTCAAAGATTCACCTTTCAAGTTTTCTGATAATTGATTAGCGTATTGTGATTTATCCACATTATGTGTACGACAAGAACGTTCAAATCTATCCAGCCAGAATGTAATATCGTCACTGGACTGATTGAACGGTGGAACCTTAACCTTGTAAGTAGAAGGTTTACCATTACCACTAGATGCCTGATTAACATTACTCATACTTGTCAATCTCAATTTCTCTAACTCAAATTCATGTTCTCTTATTGCTTTTTTCTCTTCAGCATCTAATCTTTTTTGTTCAGCATCCCTGTCTAATCTTTTTTGTTCAGCTTCCCTGTCTAATCTTTTTTGTTCAGCTTCACTGTCTAATCTTTTTTGTTCAGCTTCACTGTCTAATCTTTTTTTGTTCAGCTTCCCTGTCTAATCTTTTTTGTTCAGCTTCACTGTCTAATCTTTTTTGTTCAGCAGCAGCTTCTCTTTCTAATTTTTTTTGTTCAGCTTCAAATCTCCTTTCCTCCACCTGCATCTGCAATTTCTTTTGTTCAGCAGCAGCCTCAGCTTCTCTTTCTAATCTTTTCTCTTCTGCCATAGCTCTTCTCTCTTCTGCAGCTAATGCTTTGTCATATTGAGCAACAGCCCATTGTTCTAATTGTTGACCAGTCTTATCAAGGGCTTTCCCTTGTGTAATGAAGTATTCCAATGTAGACATGATGTCTAACAATAATACTAATCACCTGAAATAATAATAATACCACAAGTTCTTAATGACTTGATTAATCAGTATACTATCCCAATATCTGTGGGTCACAAGCCTTAATAAGGTCTTGTATAACAGTAATAATAATCAGGTACTGGTTTATACCATAATCCAAGTGCAGTGCACAGGCAATTGTGTCTTATGAAATATACCTATATAAAACATATGTCAACCAACAGAATACATAAAGTACAAATAGGACTGACAATACAAGAACGTTTGCAGAAATCAAAATAAATCAAATAGGGAAATCAATGAAAATAATCACTGAATCTGAAAAGAATAACAACACAAATGACGTCACAGTATATGAATATAAATTGTGAATAGAACTGAAAGATAGAAAAGGTTAGACCAACAAATTACAAACAAATCAAAACAAAACTAAAGAACAAAGAAATATTACAAAAATAACAATAATTACAGACTTCACAGCTAACACAAAAGCAACAGTTGTCGCAGCAAATTTTCAATCAAGAAAATTGCACCTATAGAAAACGCCCACAACGGACCCTCTATGACGTGGGATATTCTGTTGTGAGGACGCCGCCCAACCTTAAACACAACCCGCTGACATAGAAACTAACATACTATACAAACAAATAACATGTAAACATAAATATATATAAATTATGTGTATGATAGTATGTGTTGCAAAATAGGCTCAGTTTTACAGTAATGGCAAAGTTATTTTTATGAAAATAAACAAACTGCCACTTTATTCAATTAAACATTCTGGCCTTAAATATTAAAGTTCATATATAGAAAACAAGAAGATCCATCGATGAAAATAGGACTTCTTAGTTCACTAATACTGTCTTCCTGTTAATATTGACAAGAATTGATCCAACTGTTCTGTGAAACTCTGTAATGTCTAATGTAAAAATGTCAACAACGCTGACCTACATACTGCATTCACTTGACAGGTCACGTGACGAAGTGTTGACAAAGAGCAAACCAATACTGCAAGTGTGTCGTATCAGCCACAGGAAACGGTCTGGTATCGGTAATCTGTTGACTTCTGAACTTCTGCGAGGTCAAACCCAGAAAGCTGGTCCACCAGTTGATAAAGCCCACTGTTTATTCCAGTTAATGATATCCACCAAAAAATAGACATAAGTGGATGGAAGCAGACATCATCATCATCAGTTGATAAGATCTCTATGGTGTTGTTTGCTCCACTGTAGTGTATGGAATGTCAACTTGACCTACGCAGTGGTGTGTAGACATGGATTGAGTGTATAATGTGCGAATGATAATAAGGGTTCGTGGTGTTTACAAATGTTCTTTTCTCACACTCATGTATGGCTGGAAGTCATCGACACCAACGACTGTGTACCTTTACTAAAGTTTAATTGGACGTACACACTCGACAGCACAGATAGTGACAAATCACAGGTTGGCATAATACATCATGGTACAGTGGATAAATGGTCTTGCAATGTTACATGGGCACTCATGTAGAATAATAGTATAAAGGACTGTCAGTAGCCAAGCCCTCAGTATCGCCCATACATATATATCATCTGACTTCACTGACTGAGCACGTCAGCTTATAAACAATATTTCAGATGGCTTCTAAACCTAATCTCGTTTAGCGACGATTCTCCAACATAATGTTCAGCACATATTTTTCCATATAATAATATTGAACCGCTAATAACGGGTTCTCATGTGTAGCAGTGATCTCTGGACTAAACAAGCGATAATACGGGCATCCCTTTTCTCTTCTTGAAAGTCACTACATGTTTGGTTCCAAGATGGCTTCACTCGTGAGCTGTCACTCACGTTTGGATACAGATAATGAATCTGTCCTAAAGTTAGTCATTCATAAAACATGTCATTGCTCTGTAGATTTGATCATGAACAATTGACTGCATTCTACAGGATATAGTGCTGCTAGGAATCGAAGTCGTTTTCATCGAGTCAAATATATTCTCTTAGACATTCAAATCGTACCTATCGAAAATGGTGGCTTCGAACGAGAGAGTTCACAAGAGTATCTTTTATTACCTTGGTATCAGAAATATGATTCTGCCATTCCTTGGCAATACGAATAAACACTGGGGTAAAGCATACACGATAGGTCTAGACGACTATCACTTTCCCCACAAATACTGAGATCACTTTTTTTCGGCGACAAGCCGACCTAGAAAAAAACACAGTCCCCATCAGGACGAAGCCAAATCACACCACCCTCTAGCGACACATCCGCCGAATAGCCTTTGACCTCTCTAGAGACAACAGAACATATAGTTCGACTTAGATATGTAATGATATACAGATATAAGACACTCTTCCTACTCAGACAAACAATACACATAAATTCAGGCCATAGATATTCTGAAGCAAGAACAATCTATTATTACCCAAACAACGAATAAATCGCAGTAAAATGGATTCATCCGCGGAGTTCGATCGAAGAGACGGCACAACTTTCAAGGGAAGTAACTCAATAATGACTTTCCCTTAAGCACTAAAAAATTACCAATTTTGTTTACAAAATATTTGCGAACATAACAAGTATACTAATGTATAATATTGTAAGATATCAAAGACTGCACGTAACACACGCCTTCTGTACTTTCTGTCTCTCGAAACTTCGAGAAGACTCCCGTATCATATTTTTTTAAACAAATCACTAGCTAATCAGCATTCAAGCGTCATAACCCAAAAATCCAACCTGTCCAACAAATATTTTAAGGTTTACCTCCCCTTGATCAAAACAGGACTAAGACATGACTTTTAACAATGACGTTATGCACGACGCTGATAACGTCATCATGTGAAACAGGGTGCTGCAGAAACCACTGCTATAATAGCGTATAAAAGCTTGGTGCAGGCTTCTTGCAAGGAGACCAGCTACATCTGTTGCTCCATGATGCATTGGAAACGAAAAAGAAAATAAGTTTCCTGTAATATTAATTACAGATGTAGACTATGATACTAGTTTAACTACATTTTTTAAAGACTCCCTTTCTACTTTTTTCTTAACAACTACAAAGCGTAGATTTTGTTGTTGTGTGGTCTTAAACTGCATATATTTTTACAAATAAAGACACAGTATTAATGTCTTTGGCTTGAGTAATCTCACCTATACTGCATAATAGGGGAACAACAGACGTGATTGTGTCATTATTTTGGCTGGGTCGCCCTAGATAAACATCCGGTGTTCCGTGTTGCGGATCGCGCTAATGACCGTGTCTACTTAGCATTATTTTTGTGGTGGCTAGTTGGCAGGAAGGATAGTGTGATTCGCTTTTGTAGCTAGGTGGTGGTGCCGTTCGGAAGATCCTGGCTTCGATTCTCCGGTAAGCCACTCACGTCTGTTGTTTTTCTTTTGTCTAGTTTTCTACTTCTTTATTTCTCACGAGTGCCTGAAACATACCTTTATCTGTGTAATATTTATTTAGGTATTTTTACAGTATTTTAATTTAAACAAATTATCTTCTGTGTGAACAGTTTTTGTCATTCCGCCATTTAATAATTGTTTATTCTTCACGATAGCTGTAATGAAAGGTAATACAAATGCTTGTATTCTATTGTCTCAACCATCAGTATTATACAGCTTGGGACAGAATATTTGCAGTTTGTTTTACTTGATTAATATAATTATGTTCAACATTTGTCATTACGCAGGCCGGTCTTGACAGCATTGTAGGTCCTGGGCAAAGCAATGCACTGGGCCCCTACCAGCCCTACCCACCCACGGGAATAAAAATGATGTCTTTTGAATAATATAGCGCATCCCAGCATGAGGCCCCTAGAATCATGGGGCCCCTAGAACCATGGGGCCCCTAGAATCATGGGGCCCCTGGGCAATGTCCAGTGTGCCCATGCCTTAAGACGCCACTGTCCTTACGATAACAATAAATTTTCATTTATATTTATGACAAACTGCCTGAAACATTTTGATTGAGATCTTTTGTCTTCGGTAGGTGAAATCATCATTTTCTCAAATGCTAAAATTGTAAACTGATTTTCTAAATATATTGTGGAGAAGTAGTAATAGCAATGTAGCCAATTGATTGTCATCTACAGGTGATTAAGAAGTCGTCCTATATTTGTTTTTATATTTGTAGAAAGCAATGTAGGGCAGAGAAGATGAGAGAGAGAGAGAGAGAGAGAGAGAGAGAGAGAGAGAAAACGAACGAACGAACGAACGAACTTCATTTTCAAAGGGTTGAGAATTGGGCACGCAGGCCCGTCTGACATTCTGCCCTTCCTTTCTCTCACCTTTCATACTGAATTCATTTATTCCCATATGCATTTTACATATCAATGTCAAGAAATTCAACGTTGCAAAGTAAAATAAAATAGCACACTCATATTAACATTAACTACTTATAAACATAACATAAAATATGTAGAAAAATACAAACATCGTCATTAGAACCTACAATTGATATTATAAGAAAAGATAATCTGATTAGGGGGGCATGTAATCAAAACTAATAAAGTATTCGAAAAGTCTACGATTGTATGAATAGGTACTGAAAGAGAGCGAACGAACTTTATTTTCAAAGTGTTGAGAGAAAGGAACTTAGGCCCGACTTAGAGAGAGAGAGAGAGAGAGAGAGAGAGAGAGAGAGAGAGAGAGAGAGAGAGAGAGAGAGAGAGAGAGAGAGAGAGAGAGAGAGAGAGAGAGAGAAGAAGAAGAAGAAGAAGAAGAAGAAGAGCTGGTAAGAGAAAAATAATAAAGAAAGCGGACAGACTCTCTTTGAAATACATACTTATAGCGTACTGGAACTGTCGAAGTACCTACCAACGGGCAGCCATTATTCAAACTATCATCTATGATTTTGATATGCTAATAATCCAGGCGACCAACTTAAAAGCGAATACTGTTGTCAATTTCCCAGAACAATTAATGATCGCCTGTTAGAGAATGACACTGCAATAGATGAATCATCAGGGTTAAGACTGTTGGAATTTGGCATCAAACATAAGGCTAGCAGAGATGGACGTGTGAGAGGATGCATTCGTCGTGTATACAACCAGGGAGCTACAGGAACGGTTAGCATTCACACTCCTCGACATATAATGAGGGAGACTAATCACCTATAGGTATGCCCGGAGTGTAGTGGTGTCAATTCTGCAATAACAATAACCCATATTTTAAAATGGTTACTTGTATCTATTGGATACATATGAACATGATGTCAATTCTGTTTGACGATAACAATGACCCATATTTTAAAATGATTACTTGTATCTATTGGATACATATGAACATGATGTCAATTCTGTTTAACAATAACAATAACCCATATTTTAAAATGGTTACTTGTATCTATTAGAAACATATGAACATGACGTCAATTCTGTTTGACAATAACAATAACCCATATTTTAAAATGGTTACTTGTATCTATTGAATACATATGAACATGATGTCAATTCTGTTTGACAAAAACAATAACCCATATTTTAAAATGGTTTCTTGTATCTATTCGATACATATGAACATGATGTCAATTCTGTTTAACAATAACAATAACCCATATTTTAAAATGGTTACTTGTATCCATTGGATACAAATGAACATGATGTCAAATCTGTTTGACAATAACAATAACCCATATTTTAAATGGTTACTTGTATCTATTGGATACATATGAACATGATGTCAATTCTGTTTTACAATAACAATAACCCATACTTTAAAATGGTTACTTGTATCTATTGGAAATATATGAACATGATGTCAATTCTGTTTGACAATAACAATAACACATATTTTAAAATGGTTACTTGTATCTATTGGATACATATGAACATGATGTCAATTCTGTTTTACAATAACAAAAACCCATATTTTAAAATGGTTACTTGTATCTATTGGAAACATATGAACATGATGTCAATTCTGTTTGACAATAACAAAAACCCATATTTTAAAATGGTTACTTGTATCTATTGAATACATATGAACATGATGTCAATTCTGTTTGACAAAAACAATAACCCATATTTTAAAATGGTTTCTTGTATCTATTGGAAACATATGAACATGATGTCAATTCTGTTTGACAATAACATTAAACATATTTTTAAAATGGTTACTAGTATCTATTGTGTACATATGAACATGATGTCAATTCTGTTTGACAATAACAATAACCCATATTTATAAATGGTTACATGTATCTATTGGAAACATATGAACACCATATTTATAAATGGTTACATGTATCTATTGGAAACATATGAACATGATGTCAATTCTGTTTGACAATAACAATAACCCATATTTATAAATGGTTACTTGTATCTATTGGAAACATATGAACATGATGTCAATTCTGTTTGACAATAACAATAACCCATATTTTAAAATGGTTACTTGTATCTATTGGAAACAAAAGAACCAAATGTCAAAACAAACAGCAGTAACTGTCATTTGACTAATAAGTTTAAATTATTTTATTTTATTTTATTATTATGTTTTTGATTGGCGTCCGTCTCGAAGTCCAAAGGTACCGGGTTCGATTCCCAGTTGAGGGAATATAATTTATGAAAGTTATTTTTCAGAACCATTGGCCCTAATGATGTCACTCTTCCCCCCTGGGTTATGAGATTGGATGCCTAGTCTTCTCAGGGCGAATAAAAAATAGGAGGTTCTGCGTGCAAGTTGCGCACGTTTAAAATCGCACGGCAGTTGGAAATCGTAAAGAGTAGGCCATAAGGTCGCTGCTCTGGCAAAATTGTTAAAAAATTAGAAACCTACCCACTACAAACATATTTACAGAATGTGTCATTCCTATATACACACATTGGGATTCTTGCCGGTGCTGCGGAGTTCGTGCACTGTGCTGAGATCCCCTAGTGTGATCTAAGGGAGGAGATTGCAGCACTGATGGAGTAGTCCGTGTGCAATGAAGATTGTCCTTAAATACCAAACTAAACCATTTGTTAATTTCCAGAGACAAAATCAAATAAAATAAAACCTAAAATGTAAAATAAACTGGCGTCACACGTGACCTCAAAATTCGCTTCTCATTATGGCGTCATGTGGTGAATAGTCCGGATCTCACGTTAGGTTGCAATGTTAATGTGATATAGCATTTAATGTTAAACAATAACAGTTAATCCTCTTTATTTTGACGGTTTTGTATAAATTAGTTGGATAGCATTGAAAATATAAATAGGTAGGGACTTTTTAATCATCTTATAGTTCATTATCTGTCGCTGATGGACATCATCAGTACTACCGAAGCCGTCATTGATGGATGGAAACTCGATTAATCCATATTACTTTGCAGGTTTCCTGAGGACCCTACAGAGGAGTACATTGAAGACCACTCTAAACTAATCAACTGAGAAAAACTAATCAAGTGGGAAAATGAGCGAACACTTTCAGCAATTATTATCATCATTCTTTTTACGTTTATGGAGCATGGTGCCACCACTAGAGCTAGTTCCCTTCCAGGAAGCCTGGGCCAAGCTTTCACATGCTCTTGCAGCGGGGGTTTCTATGGCGATTAGTTTAACATGATGACTTTGCCAGCTACATGCACAAACTTATTAAGTTGTCTTTTACGACATGCCTGAGGTTGCAGTAGTCCTATTTTTCTTTAGAAAGCCAATTTCCGGTGGCTTGATATGGAAAAGCCAAAAATAGTATTTGTTTTCCTAAATAAAACATGTCAACGGAATTTTAATCAAAGGGAAAGCAGCCAGTAAATAAAATAATGAAAATTAAAAAAAATTATTTTCATTTTTATTTGTAACGATTTATATGATTGTCCAAATCAAAGCAATTGTTAATATAATCAGCTTTCAGTTTTTGATTTTAATAAAATGAGAATCAATTTGTGACTCGAAATGAAGGCTACTGTTGGGGATTTGAGACTCAAGAATTGTAAAGAAAAACTTGAAGACAGTTCTATTATGATTGCTCAGGTCCAGTAGCGTGGACTTGTGCTGGATTAGAAGGAAAAGGACATGGTAGATAAGGAAGCCAAGAACAGGATCCCAGGTTCCATATGTGACAGCTTAACGCTTCAGCCTCCCCAGCGGTAAAAAGGTACCTTACTATGCTCTTGAGTTAGGAAGGCAAAGCAGCGAGGAAGATAACAGGTCACCGAACGTCTTAAAGCTGAGGCTGTATTATTGCGAAGTCTCTAACACTATATTTCCCTTCGGCAGTATCCGATATAGGACTACCTTTGTACTTCATAACAAATTAATGTAAATCTGGGTAAAACAAAGAAAAAAATTATAATTAAAAGAATAATAATAGAGAAATTAAAAGAAGCTTGGGATGAACGATGAAAAGTATCATCTATTATCTATTCCAAGCGCCAACAAGAATATACAATGTAATTAGACAATTAAAATTCTCAGCAATAACAAACTGCTCAGATTACAACTTAGAGTAGTGTCGTAGATTTGTGATAGGTGAATTAAGACTTAGATTAGGTCCCTTCTGAATAGCAATAGAAACAGGTGATATCTCAGTGAGATATAGGTAGAAATAGATTTCACGAGAGAGATGGAGGAAATATATTAGAGTCGGTCTCTGACCCTCGAGATGATTTCTCTCAGTCAGCCTATCATCTACAACAGATTAAGATTAGTCAGACCGTCTAGTATAATATATATTAATATATATATCTCACATACACACACACATAAGTGACTACAATAGACACACAGACGTGAAATTATGACAATGGAAATATAGATAATTGGGAACGAACTGACCGTCACACTGGAATAAGTTTATGTGAAGTTTAATTATCATAATAAACTTCCACCACAACATATAAAATTACCTCAAACATATACGAATAGTCATAAAGTCAATGAATTGATACAAGAATGATAGACCCATTGGTATGATCCTTTCACTCGATGTATAGCCCACAGTCCTGTTAGAAGAAAAGTGATAGCCCCAAAGAGTCACGGATACATCTGCTGTAGTCTAATATTTTCCCTTTTAAAGGTATGAACAGACTTTGATATTAGTGTGATCTTTTCCCTCGATGTATAGCCCACAGTCCTATTATCTTTTCCCTCGATGTATAGCCCACAGTCCTATTAGAAGAAAAGTGATAGCCCCAAAGAGTGACGAATACATCTGCTTTAGTCTAAGATTTCCCTTTAAAGGTATGAACAGACTTTGATACTCTGATCTATCCTAAGGAAAATATTGTTAGCAACAAAAAAACTTGCATGAAGAAATACAAAGTGGGTGAAATTAAAAATACCATAAAAGAGTCACTCGTTCCTGCTTTCTCTCTGTTCATTCATCAGGGCCCTGACATACATTTTTACCTATAATCGTGCTGTTGTTCGCCGTCTGGCGCAAACTTTAGGACACCCACACCCGTTAATCTGTCTTTCTTTTAATGAAGCGGATCCCAGCTCTGCAGATTTTTGGGTTCATCCAATGGATCCGGGGAGCGTCCTCTTCATGCGAATATTTTTCAGACTAAGGTTAGTGTCACTTGAATCACAAGGTAAGAATTGGTTTTAAGCGGGCTCACCGTGTCAGAATCACGAGGTTTCTACTACTCAGGAAAAATGTCAGGTTTGTAACTTCGATCAAAGGTAAAATTCTTGGTCACACCACGATTTTTCAACAATGTCGGAAAGGTTATTGATTGTAATATTTTACTTGCCACACGGGCTGAAATGTACTTGAGTTTTTCTCAGGAAGAATTAAATCAGGCGCGATAGGCCCGTTACTTCATTTAATCTTCAAGTTTATGAAATGGGTACTCTGCTGTTCTGGATGCCAAAGCAATGCCAGACAGGTTTTACTTTATACACCCAAGTCTTTAAGAAAAAAATGTTTTAGTTCTTCACAGATATTTCTCATGTACTAAAACGCTGGCAAAGTTGGGCTACCCCAGTTTCACTGAATAAAGAGAAAACAACATATAAAATACTTATACATACTATTCCTCGGTTATAACTTACATTATAAACTGAAAGCGTAGAGCTTGACTTATCGTTTAAAATTCCCGTGAAATAAGTTATACTAATAAAATCAATCATCATGAATTAGAAATACATAAGTATTTCATCAATACTCAATGATGAATCAGTGCAGTTATAAGTTAGTTTAAAATATACTCGACTGATTATTAGCAATTTAATAAAATTTATATATAGCTGCTGTGGTGGATTTGATGTTATAAAGTGTTGTTAGGTATTATTATTGTAATAACTGAGATTAGCTATGAAGGTCCCTGAATTTACCCAATAGTATTGTGAACTTTTCAGGGTACCTTTCCGCTACCACCCCTTTTATATTATTCAAAATGTATTTATTTTATTATATTAATTGACTTTGTGTAGTGTCTAGGGTTATGACGGTAGAGTGTAATATGTAATGACCAACAAACATACAAACAAATAGTTTATTATTCACAACAACACACAGTACTACAACACTAACATACAAATGACACTTTAAAAGGCTATCTTATTTAAGACTGTGGTTGAAATTTGTGTAAATATAATTTTTACAATTTATTATCCTGATTCTAATTTATTTTGAACCAGGACTGACAATTAAAAGTGAAATCAAAAGAATCATTTACATCAGTCAAATAGCATAGTGGATCTTCTTCCATACATAAAAATATTATTCTAATATACGTCTGTAGCTGTATTTTCCTACTTTAAGGTAATACTGGTAGTACCCCTAGGTTGTTGTTTAAAATCACACCCTTTTAGTTATGTTTGTTTTCGTTTGTCTCTTGTGGGACTATTAAATATTTGTCCCAGTTTTATTCACTGTCACTTTATATTCCTTTTTAGTTCTGTTAGTTGAGCTGTCAGGTGCCGAACAAGAACTTATCTTGGCAGTAGAATACAAGTAGAACGTTTCCTCTGCTCGCTTGATAATCTGTTCCCTGTTTGATAGGCAATGGCCACTAGTATGGGCTTGCAGTATGCAGACAGAGTCCTGAATCAATCAGTGTTCAAGCGTTTGGTACCACATTAACGTCAGTACCCAGGACCTCTGAAATGTGAAGGTTATGCATCCTTCTTAATACCTAGCATACACTAATAGTCCACATTCTAGGACAGGTACATTACAAACAAACAAAAGGGTCATAGCCTTATACCAACCTATGCCACCATTATCTTTTGATGTGACAAAGTACACCAGTATTCCTCTTCCCTAATAGTTACAACGCCACTGCAATTCCAGCTGTAATCTTTTCCATAAAATAGGATAGGTGTTATGCTCCTTTATGACAATCATACATATTCTTGTAGTTTTACACCTCTCTGACAGTCTATCACATGGAGGATCAATCTCTAGGCTTTGCCTCATGGTCGCTATAGACCCACTCAAGTACAGACATATATTATTATTTCACATTCAATTTTTATATAAAATACATGTTAATAAATGTCAATCTTACCACAATTTTTCAATGAAATACACAGTGACGATGACTGACACAGTTTCGATCAGTTTTATTGTCCAGGCTGCCTAGAAATTGTATTTGAAAGCACAGCCTGATCTCATCAATCGCTGGTAGAATTTTTCAAGAAATGGCGTCCCAAATAAAGCTTGTTCTGACAATATCGACTCAGTTGGCCAATCACTCTTAATATTACAGTGTAAACAGTCTTTCAAAAAAATATCATTCAAACCTTTCTACGTTACTAGGCTATTTATGTTTATTCAAAGGTCAGCCAATAATATTTCGTCTCACTTCAAATGCCACGCAATCGGATTCACCGTAATATCTTAGCCTATCTGTCACCTACTTTTTTCCCAAAAATATGCGATCCAATCTAAGCAGATATGACTTGACCTGACAGTATCTCTGATCTCTATGTATTGTTTTATCATTATTTGATTATTTAAGGGACTATTTAGATAACTAACAACATATTCTTGGTCAGCAAGTCTTCAGGTACACGAATATACGATTTTTAAGGGGCTATGTGATTTAGTTCAAAATTCTGTCTTTTTTTTTCTATGTTAGTTGTTTATTTTTAAACTACCTCTCGTTCACTCTTTTTCCATGTACTTTCAAGCGAAATACGAGAGCTTAGGTCATTCATAATAAGAGCTAAACGTGTTTCCATGACCGTAGTGTATACATTTCTAACTTTTTCATCGTATTGGGGAAACCCCTAAGACAAAGCTTGCCCCTGTGCTGTGGTTGGCTTTTAGTTTGAAATCAATGCGAAACGAATTAGCATTTTCATCTATCCTTGCCCCTCCTCGTTCCACAATGCATTTTAGGCAAATATTTCTTAGAACTAGGAAAAGTGGTTCGTTTATGTCAAGGACGAATCTGAAAAATTGGGTACCGTTTTGTTCGGCTATTCGTTAGCAAATAATAATCTGAAGGCGTAGGCGACACCAACCGTTCTAGCAGAAATTGTTTAATAATATCCTATCTTTGCCTTTATGCCCTATACTGTTATATTCTAATTCATATATTGTATTTAGAAATTCACTACACATCTCCCCCCTTTAGAACAGACGATCATATGTCAGTTCCTACTTCTAAATACAGATAGATGAATTTACTATCTATGCCTGGTAACTACTCTGATGTTCGTCGTATGGATGTCTGCTTAAAAAATTAGCGCCGACATTGGTTTTTCCGGAAATGTACTCTATGGTAAACTGGAATGGTTGTAGGAGCAACGACCAGCGTAATAATCTAGCATTTTCATGCCTTGCTTGTGACAGACATACGAGTGGTTCATCTGGATCTTAAATGATTTTCCATAAAGATAAATCTGGAACTTTTTTATACCCCATATAACTGCCAGACATTCTTTTTCACTTGTTGAATATTTTTGTTCTGCTGTGTTCAACTTCTGCCATCAATGGTACCTATACCTTGTAGCGGTATGGCAGCTTGCGTACCCTGACAATCCCCAGAGCTATGCCAGAGGGAGTTTTACTCCTGGTAGGTTCAACCAAGCTGGACTGGTCTGTGTGGGTAGGGGTCAGACAAAAGCTGGTACCCTGGTCCTCCAGGTTGGGGGTTTTAGCATAGGGCTGACACCCCTGTCTATGTAAAAAAAATAATGAAGTTACGGAAACAACATCAAATGAACAAACTTTGCTGCGGGATGGACATTCGGAGTCTGTGGCTCGTATGACTGTCAGTGGTGAAAGCCGAAAGGAAGCCACTGACATGAAAACGGATGTCCTGACCGCAAAACAGGATACAAGAATAGGATTTTGGAATGTTAGGACAATGTACGAGACAGGTAAACTAAGACAGGTCACGGCAGAAATGAGAAACTATAGGTTACACATCCTGGGGATAAGTGAGAGCAGATGGACAGGGGCAGGAAAAGTTAAAACAGCAACAGGAGAAACAGTACTTTACTCTGGAAGAGAGGATGGACAGCACAGTGAAGGCGTAGCCATTATTCTACAGAAAGGGATAGAAAGGACATTACTGGAATGGAAACCCATCAACAACAGACTGATACGAGAGGGAGATTCACCAACACTACAATAATACAATGCTACGCACCAACGAATGATAGCGATGAGGAGGTCAAGGATGAATTCTATCAACAACTGCAGAAAGAAATGGAAGACACACCTAGATATGATCTTGTTATAGTAATGGGAGACCTCAATGCGAAAGTTGGTACACACAATACATATAATGAAAGAACAATGGGGAAATGCGGCAGCGGAACAGCAAACGAAAATGGGGATAAGCTAATAAGTTTCTGTAGCATTAACAACCTGGTCATTGGAGGAACACTTTTCCCACACACATAAATTCACAAGTTAACATGGGAATCACCAAATGGTCGGGACAGAAACCAGATAGACCACATCATGATTAACGGTAGATGGAGACATGCATTACAAGATGTGAAGGTAAGAAGAGGGGGAGATGTGGGAAGTGATCACCATTTAGTAGTAGCAAAACTGAAAGTGAAACTAAGAAGGGCTGGACCAACTGTAACTACACAGAAAAGGTTTGACATCAGCAAATTGAAGGACCCCCTTACCAGAAAAGCTTTTGCAGCCGACATTAAGAAACGATATCAATTTGCCAAAAGCCAGGAAAAGACATTGACTCATGATATAGACCAGAATTTCAACACCATTTCAACAGTATATAAGGAAAGTAGCAAATCATGCTTAGGATTCCAGGAAAGGAAGAAGCAAGACTGGATAACACCAGAAACACTAAACACCATAAAGATGAGAAAGGAAATGAAAAGAAAGAAAACAGAAGCGAAGTCCCCCAGGTTAAAACAACTATATAGCGAACAGTACAGCCAGCTGGACAGGGAAGTTAAACGCCAAACCCGAGCCAACAAAAGGAATTTCCTAGACGATCTTGCAAGGCAGGCGGAAGAGGCAGCACTGAGAAGTGGACAAAGCACAGTATACAAAATAACTAAATTCATCGGCGGAAAACAAGGTGCAAACAGTGTTGCATTGGTGGGAGATAAGCAGGGAGGTTTCATCAGGACAGCGGAGGGACGGGAGGCAGGATGGGCAGAGCACTTCAGAGAAACTCTGAACAAGGAAATACCAGAGACACAATTGAATGTTCCTGAGGCTGAAAACGATCTGGATGTGAATACAGACGTCCCGCGGGAGGAGGAGGTCATCACGGCAATCAAAAAGTTAAAGAACGGTAGAGCTCCGGGCCATGATAACTTGGGTGCAGAGCTGTTTAAGACAGACCCTGAGCTGGCGGCAGAGCTATTGGAGCCACTGTTTGCGCGGGTGTGGAAGGCGGGGACAGCACCGTCAGAGTGGAGCAAGGGAATGGTTGTCTGATTGCCCGGGGGGGGGGGGAGATCTTGCGGACTGCAATGGTTGGAGAGGGGTCGCTCTTCTCTCGGTTCCCAGCGAAATACTGGGCAGGATAATTGTGCAGAGAATTTCAGGGGCAGTGGACTACAGGCTGGAGAAGGGGCGGGCGGGATTTGGAGAGAACAGAAGATGTGTAGACCATATATTCACTCTCAGGAACATTATAGAGCAGTGCTCGGAGTGGCAAAGACAGCTTTACATAAATTTTGTTGATTTTGAAAAGGCTTTTGACAGCATACATAGGGACAGTTTATGGAAAATACTGAGGGCTTATGGAATTCCAAGCTGCGTGGTGTCAATTATAAAAAGCCTCTATGCCAACTTTACGTGTAGTGTTGGGCAGAGCAACCTAACCTTCGAGGTGAAGACAGGAGTACGACGGGGATGCCCCTTGTCAACCACTCTTTTTTTAACAGTCATAGACTGGGTGATGCGCCGGGCGGTGGAGGGCAGTCCAGGAGGAATGGGATGGACTGCATTTTCTGCGCTGGAAGATCTGGGGTGTGCGGATGACATTGCACTGCTGGCACATTCGCATCAACGCGTCCAGGAGAAAACGGATGGACTTAATAGATTTAACCAGCGGGTGGGCTTATGCATCAATTTAAAGAAGTCTGAGGTCATGACGCTCGGTGTGAGCAACCCTGGGCCCATGTCGGTAAGGGATCAGCGGCTGGTGCAGACAGATGTCTTCACATACCTAGGAAGCATAGTAACACCGGACGGTGGGGCAGGAAGGGACATCGGCGTCAGAATGAATAGGGCAAGAGCAGCCTTCTTTGGCCTAAATAACATCTGGAGGTCCTCCCAGTACAGCACAGGCACAAAATTAAGATTATACCAGAGTTGCGTGCTTTCTGTGCTTCTCTATGGTGCGGAATGCTGGAGAGTCACAGAGAAGGAAATGTCGAAATTGTCCTCTTTTCACACAACATGCCTAAGAAAAATTCACCGCATCTTTTGGACGAATACCATCACCAACCAAGATCTGCTTACTCGTAGCAAGCAAGAGGACATGCACACCATCATAGCTGGCAGACGCTGGAGCTGGGTTGGTCATGTCCTCAGAAGAGACCCCGATGCCATCACAAGAACAGCTATGCTTTGGACCACTGAAGGAAAGCGAAAGAGAGGCCGACCAAAAACAACTTGGCGGAGGACTGTGGAGGCTGAGATGCAAAGAATGAACCAGAGTTGGGGCACTGTACGAAGGATGGCCACCGACCGTGCAAAGTGGAATCAATTTGTTGTTGCCCTACAAGACGCCACTAGGCGTGATGGCCACTGACTGCTTTGACGGTCGGTGGTTAAGGATCGAAGAAGAAGAAGAAGAAGAGTGTTCAACTTACGGCTAGCATAAGCTACTGGGGTTAATTCCCCATCAAGTGAATTTGACCGTTGTAATAGAGCTGCACCCAAACCGATATTACTAGCATCCGTTCTCACAATGAATTCTTGACTCAAGTCAGGTAATTTCAAAATAGGCCTGCTTGTGAGCTTTTCTTTCAATTTTTGGTATGCTAATTCACACTGCGCTGTCCAAATAATTATATCAGGATTTCCTTTGCGCGTTAAATCAGTCAATGGAGCACATATGGAGTTAAAGTTTTTAATATACTTTTGGTAGAAACCACATAATGAGACAAAAGATCGCACATCTTTTTTTGTTTGTGGTCTTGGTGCTTTTTTAACTTATCCAGGTTCTTGGGGTCAGGGGTCATGTTTCCCTGATGTACTGTGTGTCCCAAGAATTCTAGCTCTTTACATACAACACAGCATTTCGTCGGTTTAGCTGTCAAATTGGTCTCTCTCAGTCGATCAAACAACATATTCAGAGAGTTAATGTGTTCCTCAAATGTTTCTGTTGCTATGAGAATATCATCCATGAAGTTGGTGATGCATGGATTCTTCAGGGGATCCAGTAACTTTCTCATCATCATCGAAAACACACTCGGTGCATTTTTCAGCCCGAATGGCAACATATTAAATTCATAATGTTCTTCCGAGGTGCTAAAGGCTAAATAAGGTTTGACTTCCGGCTTTACTGGAATCTGATAGTAGCCTTTGCTCAGATCCACTTTAGAGAAATATTTAGCTTTATTCAGCCTGGCAAACAGCTGATTTGTATCAGGTAATGGATCCACCTGACCTTCTGTGACAGCATTCAGTTTCCTGTAATCTATACACAGCCTGTGTTCTCCAGAAGGTTTTCTCAACAGAACCACACTGGAGCTGTAAGCAGATTCACTGTGCGAGATAATCCCTTCTCTCAGCAGATAATCTATCTCCTCCCTTAAAGCTTTTTCCTTAGCGAACGGAATCGAATAGGGTCTCATACAGATTGGTGTTGGGTCTATGAATTTCATATCATACTCTAATAAATTTGTATGCCCCGGTCGGTCCGTTAACACATCTGTATGATTATTCAGAACCTGTTGAACCCTCTCCCTCTGATTTTCCGTTAAGTGTGTGCTGATTTTTACCTGTGCAGCGGTCTCACACGGATGTAAAGGATATTCATGAGAAGTGAGTGGTTCCTTGTTCATCTCCATTGCAACAGACAAGGTCAGTAGGTGTGTCTCTTCCTGGTTTTCTCTGTCCAGATATTTCTTCAGGAGATTCACATGATAGATTTTCTCTTTCCCTTTTTATCTATCTTATAATTTGTTCTAGATACCTTCTCTAGAACTGTATATGGACCTTGCCATCCAATTTGCAATTTATTCTGGCTGCCGGGCAGTAGAAGGAGCACCTTCTCTCCCACAGCTAATTCTCGATCCTTCGCTTTCTTATTGTAATAGGCAACATGCTTTTTCCTGGCTTGTCTCAAATTTTCATTGGCAAGTTTCCAGCCAGTTTTAAGACGAGTGGTCAGCTCGTTCACATATTGATATGAAGGGGTAATATTTTCTTCTGCCTTTTCATCGGTCCATGTCCTTAACAATGCTTCCAATGGACCTTTTATTGGCCTTCCAAATAACAATGTTGCCGGGGCCATACCGGTTGAACTATGGGGTACCTCCCGATAGGCAAACAAGGCGGCGGGAAGGTACTGGTCCCATGTATCTGGTTTTTCATGTGCCAACTTTCTCAGGATCGACATGAGTGTCCCGTTAAATCTTTCCACTTGGCCATTTCCTTGAGGATGATACGGGCTACAATGAAAGTGTTTGGCTTGAAAGATCCTGAATACTTCTTCTGTTAGTTTCCCCTTGAACTGAGAGCCATTATCAGTCAAGATTTGGTTGGGAAAGCCTAACCTGGTGAAGATTGTTAGTAATGCCTCTGCCACATGCTTCGAATCAATTGATGACAGGGCTACCGCCTCTCCCCACATAGAACAAGTGTCCACCAGAGTCAGAATGTAACTGTTCCTCCTCTTGGTCCGAGTGAGAGGTCCCACAATGTCCACTGCAACTCTTTCAAAAGGTGTTTGTTGCGCACATATTCTTGACGCACAGATTACAAATGTACGATATGACTAGTTGATATGAAAAAGAGATTACTTTTGTTACAGTCAAAGTTATATCACCCATGATTTGATTTATACTTTTAATTATATGAGTGATCTCTCTTGAATATATTGATTTGGCGTATCAATACTAGATTTATGCATTTCGCATTTTGTGATAGCCAGAAAATAGATTGATCTTGTTCAATATGTTTATGGCCTGAATTTATATGTATTACTTGTCTAGTGCAAGAAGATTCGGTCTTATATTGTATATCTTTGTATGTTTAGGTCGGACTATATTCTTTGTGCTGAACTCTGGGGCAGGTATTCGTTTTTCGAGGCATACGCAGTGAGTCTCGACGAAGCCGCCTGATAATGGCTGTGTGTTTTTGGGCTGGTCCTGTAAAATGGTTGAAAGTGATCTGTGAATGATCTTTCAGAAGGAGATTGTGTCTCTGCGAGATTCTACTGTCAGAGATTCTCCTCATGTACTTTATTGTGTTTAATTCGGACTCCAGGTAATACCAGACCCTTTAAAGATCTCTATTTTGTTAGATCTAGATGGACATCGTGTTATCGAGCATCTAGAATCGTTTGTATATTGACGAAGATGACAGGTCATCTTACAGCTCTTGTGCACTACATGAAGCAGCCTTATTGATATAGAACTGTATGGAAACTCTATGAGAATATTTAATCCATATTACGAATTAACTTCGGCCCATCATTTATCCTTCTTCTGAGTGAGTGAGCGAAACTTAAGAAGGTGGCCATTTTGGATTACTGTCATTACAATGGATCACTGTCAAGAGAACGGAATATTTATCCTACTATCGGACAGTGGTACGGAGATCTTGCTATGATGGAAAACCCACTGTCGTGGTTTAACATTACTGTATAAACATCTGATATATACAGCTTAAGAACTTAACCAAGAAAAAGAGTTCGGCCAGTGAACTCTTATCCATGTCTACATAATCACCTCCACTGATGCGTTCAATCAGTGGAAGTATAAGGCGATAATACTCCACAACATTGAGGCTCTACTTATATCGTCTATTGTATTTATGCTATACGAAATGATGTTTGATGTTGCCACCTACCATTCAAATACCACGATTTACTGTGTCAACATGTACCTATGACTGTATCCGTTCTGTCCAAGTGTGTGCGTCAAATTAAACTGTACGAAACGTCACCTATAGTTCCAGCCATCATTGACTTTCATAAGAGTGTGTGAGTGTAACATTATCAAGTGGTCAACTAAACCGAACAGTACACCCATTCGCGTACCTGATACTCTCACTCTATGTCAACATGACCGGTTGATTCAATACAGCAGTGGTAACCCAAAAAAGTTCTTTTCCAGTCGTGAAGAAGACCTCTATAGTGATGACCAGTACTACACCCTAAAAATAACAGGCGTTTTCAGTGTTCCCACTATGGGCATTTCCCATAGAGTTGCTGGAGCAGTCCAATGCTTTGGAGCTACCCGTTGGCACTCTGGACAGGATTTTACATATCTCTTTATGTCTTCAGTTATTCCTGGCCAGAAATAATGACAAGCTATACGCTGTCCTATTGCGCTGATCCCCATATGACCACTGAAAGGAATCGCATGCCCTAGTTCCAACACTTTAGTCCTATATGAATTGGGAAGGACCAGCTGTCCGTGACCATTGGATCCATTTCCAGCCTTCCTATATATCAATTTGTTCTTCATATAGAAGTCTCCCTTGCCTGGAGGTGTATGACATTTGGGCAATTTCTTAAAACAAGGCTTGAGGGTCTTATCCTCCGCCTGTGCCTTCCTCATCTCATCTGGATGGGTATTTATCGGATTATCTTCCTCCTTTTTAGACTGATCTGGTCTGCACTGTTGCCATGATCACAGGTCTCTTGGGATTCTCCAAGAAGACATATCTACACCCCAATATAAGAGGGTAGATTGGTTCATTTATCACTGCTGCTTTTATGATTCCTTCCACATATCGCGTTTTCACATTTATCCTGGCGACGGGAAGTGTCATGGTCGCTACGTCCTTGGTTGCAGCTTGAATCTCCACTGTTTCTGTGGTGTATTGATCTGCCTGCACCAGATGAGAACTCACAACTGAATCATAATCTAATCCAGTATCATACAAACACCTTATGGTGACACCATTGCATGTTACATCTTCACACACTGGGGGGGGGGGGTGGTAAGGTTCCTGTTGTTCAGTAGGGTTGACCTTTACTCCCTTTCTCCCCCTTTTCATTGCAGCGAAAGTAGGAGTTTTCCTTCTACAATTTTCAGTGTTATGGTTGTCCATCCGACAATTTTTACAATACTTCTTTCCTTGGTTAAAAGGTTTTCTTTCATCATATTTCCTTTCACTGAATTGTGAGGTTTTATTTTTATAGTCATTGCGTGGCCTATCAAAATATTGCTTACCTTTGTTCTGGTCTCTATGGTCAAACTTATTAAAGTTTTGAGATGCCTTAAAATTGTCTACCTGTTTCTTTTTATTACCAACTACCTCTGCCTGGGCTGCCTGATACCTCTCAGCGACATTGAGTAACTCACCCAGCCTCTCTGCACCTTGTTCCATGAGAAACTTTCTCAGGTCTGGAGCCATGGACTCTCTTAGCTGCTCAATAAGGATCATCTCCTTTAGATCTTGGGTTTTCCCCAGAGCAGTCCATTTCTCCAAGTAGGTCTCTAACCGTGCAGAGAACTGGTGATAAGTCTCCCCCGACAGTAGTTTGGCATTCCTAAATTTTTTTCTATAAAATTCTCCGTTCTTTTCGTATCTTAATAAAAGAGCCTGCTTTAGCATGTCGTAATTGTCCTGGTCATCTCTGCTCATCTTGGCAAAAACTTCATAAGCCGTTCCTCTAAGCCCTTGTGATAACTTGAGGCTCCATCTCTCTCTCTCTCTCTAACCCATATGTAGTAGCTAAAAGCTCAAATCTACTTAAATACCCCTCTATGTCATCGTCTTTCTCAACAAAATGGTCTACATGAAAACCCATAGCTGAGGTTAAGGCTCCCTGACTGGCAGTGGCATCTGAGGCAAAGGGGTGGCACCATTTTCAGGAGCATGGCCTTGAATTTCCAACTCCCTTAGTCGTAACTCGTGCTCCCTCTGCAATCTTCTATCTTATGCTTCCCTCTCGGCAGTCAATCTTTTTTCTTCTGCCTCCCTTTTGGCAGTCAATCTTTTTTCCTCTCTTTCCACAGCTAGTCTCTTTTCTTCTCTTTCAGCTGCCAATCTCTTTTCTTCTGCTTCTCTTTCAGCCTTTTTTCTTCTAATTGGAGCCTTTTTATCTCTGCCTCCCTATCTGCCTCCAATGCCCTAGCCTCCTTGTCAGCCTCAATCTGCAACCTCTTAATTTCTTTGTCAGCCTCAATTTGTAACCTCTTCTCTTCAGCTATCTTCCTATCCTCCCTTTCAATATACTTGTCGCATTCTGAAGTTACATACTGGATCAAAGCTTGACCCTCCATGTTCATTTCTTTCGCATTCTGCACAGCAGCAGATCGAAACTTTGCCAGATCAGCCATTTGTACTATGTAACCTTTAAAATTTCTAACTATACAAATCTCTAATTATGGCTAATAATTTCTAATGATAACCAAGAACAACCACAGGCACTGATAGCTCAACTACTATTTAATTTTTCCAAAAGGAATGCTTTTAGTTTTATACTATCTGAGATTCCTAATATAATTGATAATATTTTAAGAATTTAAAATCCCAGAAGCAAACTACCCAATATAGCTGGTGTTATGAGAAATTCAATCCCCAGGAGCGAGACCCCAATATATGTGGTGGATTTTGATGTTATGAATTGTTGTTAGGTATTATTATTGTAATAAATGAGATTAGCTATGAAGGTCCCTGAATTTACCCAATAGTATTGTGAACTTTTCAGGGTACCTTTCCGCTACCACCCCTTTTATCTCATTCAAAATGTATTTATATTATTATATTAAATGACTTCGTGTAGTGTCTAGGGTTATGAAGGTAGAGTGTAATGTACAATAATCAACAAACATACAAACAAATAGTTTATTATTCACAACAACACACAGTACTACCACAATAACATACAAACGACACTTTAAAAGGCTATCTTATTTAAGACTGTGGTTGAAATTTGTGTAAATATAATTTTTACAATTTATTATCCTGATTCTAATTTATTTTGAACCAGGACTGACAATCAAAAGTGAAATCAAAAGAATCATTTACATCAGTCAAATAGCACAGTAGATCTTCTGTCCATACATAAAAATATTATTCTAATATACGTCTGTAGTTGTATTCTCCTACTTTAAGGTAATACTGGTAGTACCCCTAGGTTGTTGTTTAAAATCACACCCTTTTAGTTATGTTTGTTTTCGTTTGTCTCTTGTGGGACTATTAAATATTTGTCCCAGTTTTATTCACTGTCACTTTATATTCCTTTTTAAAGTTCTGTTAGTTGAGCTGCCAGGTGCCGAACAAGAACTTATCTTGGCAGTAGAATACAGGTAGAACGTTTCCTCTGCTCGCTTGACAATCTGTTCCCTGTTTGATAGGCAATGGCCACTAGCATGGGCTCGCAGTATACAGACAGAGTCCTGAATCAATCAGTTTTCAAGCGTTTGGTACCACATTAACGTCAGTACCCAGGACCTCTGAAATGTGAAGGTTATGCATCCTTCTTAATACCTAGCATACACTAATAGTCCACATTCTAGGACAGGTACATTACAAACAAACAAAAAGGGTCATAGCCTTATACCAACCTATGCCACCATTATCTTTTGATGTGACAATGTACACCAGTATTCCTCTCCCCTAATAGTTACAACGCCACTGCAATTCCAGCTGTAATCTTTTCCATAAAATAGGATAGGTGTTATGCTCCTTTATGACAATCATACATATTCTTGTAGTTTTACACCTCTCTGACAGTCTATCACATGGTGGATCAATCTCTAGGCTTTGCCTCATGGTCGCTATAGACCCACTCATGTACAGACATATATTATTATTTCACATTCAATTTTTATATAAAATACATGTTAATAAATGTCAATCTTACCACAATTTTTCAATGAAATACACAGTGACGATGACTGACACAGTTTCGATCTGTTTTATTGTCCAGGCTGCCTAGAAATTGTATTTGAAAGCACAGCCTGATCTCATCAATCGCTGGTAGAATTTTTCAAGAAATGGCGTCCCCCCTAACGCTTGTTCTGACAATATCGACTCAGTTGGCCAATCACTCTTAATATTACAGTGTAAACAGTCTTTCAAAAAAATATCATTCAAACCTTTCTACGTTACTAGGCTATTTATGTTTATTCAAAGGTCAGCCAATAATATTTCGTCTCACTTCAAATTCCACCCAATCGGATTCACTGTACTATCTTAGCCTATCTGTCACCTACTTTTCCCCCCAAAAATATGCGATCCAATCTAAGCAGATATGACTTGACCTGACAGTATCTCTGATCTCTATGTATTGTTTTATCATTATTTGATTAGTTAAGGGACTATTTAGATAACTAACAACATATTCTTGGTCAGCAAGTCTTCAGGTACACGAATATACGATTTTTAAGGGGCTATGTGGTTTGGTTCAAAATTCTATCTTTTTTTCTATGTTAGTTGTTTATTTTTAAACTACCTCTCGTTCACTCTTTTTCCATGTACTATCAAGCGAAATACGAGAGCTTAGGTCATTCACAATAAGAGCTAAACATGTTTCCATGACCGTAGTGTCCATAATTCTAACTTTTTCATCGTATTGGGGAAACCCCTAAGGCAAGGCTTGCCCCTGTGCTGTGGTTGGCTTTTAGTTTGAAATCAATGCGAAACGAATTAGCATTTTCATCTATCCTTGCCCCTCCTCGTTCCACAATGCATTTTAGGCAAATATTATATGGAAAACAGACAAAGGATTCCCACGTTATTTCGCAAACCCGAAAAAGTCTCCCCCTTCCCGTCTTAAACACATCCCATACTTATACGCTGGCCATAACTGCCAAAAACGCGTCTTTGACACATCCGTCAAGACTATTTCTCATTCCTGAGCAATGGCCATGAGGGCGCCGTTTTCACACCTCACGCTCGAGTATCTCAGCCAGAAGAAACCGCTTGTGTCCAGGTTAAAAATTGTAGACGATTATGTATGCGATCATGTCTGACTAGACGATTTCTTCACGCTATTTAGTGTCGTCCTGGGACTGTCCAATCTTACGTAATAAAATGCGTTACTAGTATGAGAAAAGAAACGGCAAAGTCAGAATGGGAAAATAATAGTTTGTCGCAAACGAGAAACGATAATGAAACGAATGCGAAAACCAGTAGCGAAAAAAAGGATAAATAGATGCGATAAAAATAGTTAGAGCGATTACGGGTATAGAAAAAGAAAAGTATATAGCAAAATATTTATTGATTCAATAAAATCTCTATGCAGACAAGTAGTAATGTTTCATGATAGAACAACCTTTTAGAAACAACCTTCACTCCACACCTACTCGGTTTAGAACTTAGAAACCGGGACACGACTAAGTAAGTAAGTACAACCTTCCTGCTTAGAATCATCATCATCATCCTCTTCATTATCATCATCAACATTATCATCATCAACATTTTCATCATCAACATTATCATCATCAACATTATCATCATCAATATTTTCATCATTAACATTATCATCATCAACATTATCATCATTTTCCTTTGCGCTGCTTATGAAGAAAGGAGTCACCACAGTAGCTGGTCCACGTACAGGCACGCCTGCACCAAACATTGATGTGCTGCTACAGCTGTGATTTCTGTAGGAATTTGGTTATTACTATGAGGTTGTCAGCCTGCATGCACAACCTCCTATTAGTTGCCTTCTACGACATGCCTGAGGGTGCACTAGTCCTACTCATTCTTCCTCTCTTCAGAGGCCCCCCTTCTCCCCCCCCCCCGGACCTACACGGTGAATGCTGCGCAGTATGTTTGCATGATATAGAATAGTGCTCATTATGACGTCATGTGGTGAATAGTCAGGATCTCACGTTAGGTTGCAATGTTAATGTGATATAGCATTTAATGTAATACAATAACAGTTAATCCTCTTTATTTTGACGGTTTGTATAAATTAGTTGGATAGCATTGAAAATATAAATAGGTAGGGACTTTTTAATCATCTTATAGTTCATTGTCTGTCGCTGATGGACATCATCAGTACTACTTAAGAAGCCGTCATTAATGGATGGAAACTCGATTAATCCAGATTACTTTGCAAGTTTCCTTGGGACCTTCCCAGAAGTTGCTCTGCGGCCAGCGTGATGCTGACCCCATCACCCCTAGGTGACAATGGTCAAGAAAATATGGGCCTAACACCATATTCCCAATATACCTCAATAGGCGTGTAACGGGATCCTTTACCCTTTACCCTCCTTCCTGGGGACCTTGCAGAGGAGTACATTGAAAACCACTCTATACTAATCAACTGAGAAAAACTAATCAAGTGGGAAAATGAGCGAACACTTTCAGCAATTATCATCATCATTCTTTTTACGTTTATGGAGCATGGTGCCACCACTAGAGCTAGTTCCCTTCCAGGAAGCCTGGGCCAAGCTTTCACATGCTCTTGCAGCGGGGGTTTCTATGGCGATTAGTTTAACATGATGACTTTGCCAGCTACATGCACAAAATATTAAGTTGCCTTTTACGACATGCCTGAGGTTGCATTAGTCCTATTTTTTTTAGAAAGCCAATTTCCGGTGGCTTGATATGGAAAAGCCAAAAATAGTATTTGTTTTCCTAAATAAAACATGTCAACGGAATTTTAATCAAAGGGAAAGCAGCCAGTAAATAAAATAATGAAAATTAAAAAAAAATATTTTTCATTTTTATTTGTAACGATTGATATGATTGTTCAAATCAAAGCAATTGTTAATATAATCAGCTTTCAGTTTTTGATTTCAATAAAATGAGAATCGATTTGTGACTCGAAATGAAGGCTACTGTTGGGGATTTGAGACTCAAGAATTGTAAGGAAAAACTTGAAGCCAGTTCTGTTATGATTGCTCAGCTCCAGTAGCGTGGACTTGTGCTGGATTAGAAGGAAAAGGACAAGTTAGATAAGGAAGCCAAGAACAGGATCCCAGGTTCCAAATGTGACAGCTTAACGCTTCAGTCTCCCCAGCGGTAAATAGGTACCGTACTATGTTCTTGTGTTAGGAAGACAAAGCTGCGAGGAAGATAACAGATCACCGAAGCTCTTAAAGTTCAGGCTGTAGTATAGCTAAGTCTCTGTAGTGGTTTTTGATGGTACTGTAAGGTTGTTGTGTTACCTAATGTAATGTATGAGGTCAGCTGTGAAGGCTCCTGAGATAAATGTAGATGAGAATTACAGAAGGCCCTTCTTACTACCACTTACGACCTCAAACATATTTTTTTCTCTTATGAATGTAGCTACGTTAAAAAGTCTAGGGTACTGAAATGTAATGTGTTGTAGTATAAGATACAAACACACACACACAGATATTTAATAAGTCTAATAATATTACTAAAATTCACAACACACTGAACTAACTCAGGCTGTTTTAGTTTAAAATATTAATTTTTTCTTTAAATTTATTTGTTCTGGACCAAGGTTTTATTTTGGCCAGAACATATGAAATGTTATGAAGTTATAAATGGAATGCATCAATATATGGCATAATAAAATGGAATGTGATTACAAAAGTAGTTTATAAGTCTGGTTAATATTAATTAATTTTATAGTGTCTCTAGGAGAACCTTTACTGGATATGCTGTTGGGATGGTGTCATCACACCCTCTCTTTGAATAGAACTAGCTTTGTCCATTGTCTTATGTACTTTAGAAAAAGTTTATTTCCCAAAATTTCAGGATATTAGTGGCGGGAAATCTTTATAAGTATTCAAGAGTTTTGGTGAATCATCAGCAGGCCATTGAGTTACTCATCTTGTATGAGAATATATGAAGCTGGAATTCGGTGGCCCCTCCTCTTGGTAGCTGGGATACACTGCGATACAGCACCAACACCAATGTAGGCGGCACACACACGTCAGCTTGAGTAAACTTGTATTACTTGTGTGGCACTACCCTAGTGCCACAACAGAAACTCACAATTCTGAAACAAAGTTTGTGCGCTGTGTCAGTAATCTATTTACTGTACCACTTTTACCCACAGCACAACACATCAACAAGGGGGGATACACAGTGGGGGTCAGTCAGATCTCTCTGACCAACGAAGCACATCTTACCCATTTGGTTTTCATATAGTATCAGTTCCCCCAAGACTGGGCATTGCATCTGAGATATGTTCAATAGTTTCCTTTTATACAATAAATAGGTGATATGTTCCCACCGATCTCAACATAGATCCGCCTTCCCATAGTCTTAGTTAGGCGTCCATATATTTGTGTTTTGTCTCTAGACCTGAGCTTGGGGCTGGGAGACCTAGATGCGAACACTTACTTGTCGTACTAAATCATTTATATGATATGGCAGTATCAATCACTCGAAATATTAAAATATACAAAAGAAATACCTTTCATTGTTACCAGAATTTAGAATTGAGAACACAGTTAAATTTCTAGCAAAACTCAGCTGAGCTGCTGGCTATGTGATGGCGTCCCACTAAATGTATAGAATATCATCTGGAAACAACACCACAGGTAATAAAACCACTGTGTCTCTGGACAGTCCTGGTAACGAATGGCAAAATGTGTGCCTCTACCCCGCTACTATGATTTCATTCATACCAATCACAGACTCCCCCCCCCCCCCCCCTAACTTTTCAAATCTACAACCAAAAGTCAAATTTTCAGTCAGCTCTCAGTCAAGTATGTATTACGGTCTGTTGGTCCGTCCCAGTCTCTACTTATTTTTTTTTTCAATTAAAAAAACACGCTTGGTTCTTGGACCAACGCCATGCAATACCCTACAACACTTAAGGCCTCCGAAGTTATTTTTAAGCCACAATTCTCCACCTTTCCCCTTCTTTAATTACAGCTCGATTTTTACGTTTGCGTGCCTCAAGGTCGAGAATTTGAAACTATTAGTGAAAATTTTTCAACTGTGCAGGTCGCTCGTCTGATATGAACAACACAGTCTTTTGTCTAAAATCTTTCCCTCATTATCTATCCGTCTGTATAATTGAAAGTATATTATTTCTCTGCTCAAGACGGGCTATCAAACTAGCTAGGTTTTATATTCATAACATTATTATTAAGAAAAAGTTACTTTTTCAAGGTTAGTTTTTTTTTTTAAATATGTTCGAGAACCTTCTCCACGGCGTTTGTCGCTGAATTCAAATAACAATCAAGTATCGTAAATACTCATATCCTCTTCATAGAAATGACTGTTTCTCTCTGAGTCTGTCAGACACGAGCTAAAGTCGTTTTTATTCCATTTCCTTACATTGTGTCAACTAGTG
Source organism: Oreohelix idahoensis (assembly GCA_024509875.1). Taxonomy (NCBI): domain Eukaryota; kingdom Metazoa; phylum Mollusca; class Gastropoda; order Stylommatophora; family Oreohelicidae; genus Oreohelix; species Oreohelix idahoensis. Next base: position 2,724 of record JAMPIV010003486.1, on the reverse strand, counting down.
ACGTGAATTTTTTTTCTCTTTTACTACCAATTGCATCTTTTAGCCTTGCTGTATTCAAACACGTGTTCAGTCATATTTTTCCTTTTGTGTTCTCCGTTTTCTCTCCCGTCTACAAAGGGTAAACCGTTTCGTCTGCACGTCTAACTCGTTAGTTTTAAATGGCGGGAAGGAAAAGGCGGGCATGGGCGAGCATGTCTCCTAGTATCTTACGCATTATTTTTATCCCTACATTTTATCGTTATATTTGGAGATATTTTAACGTTGTATCATGGTAAATTCATCACAGTCTCTAACGCTATATTTCCCTATGGCAGCATCCGATATAGGACAACCTCTGTACTTCATAACAAATTAATGTAAATCTGGGTAAAACAAAGAAAAAAATTATAATTAAAAGAATAACAATGGAGAAATTAAAAGAAGCTTGGGACGAACGATGAGAAGGATCATCTATTATCTATTCCACGCGCCAACAAGAATATAGGAAGTTGTGGGAACTGCGGTAAGACGTGGAGTACAATAGATGGGTGTGAAATGGATACTGTCCTTATCCATGAGCATGGAGTGTCCTAAACCCAAGCTGGGTCTTAACACTCTACTCAACCTTTTATGTCTGAGGTCACCCCTTTCCTCTCTTGATTCTATTTTGACTCTTTCCACTTTTCCACTATTAATCTATTTTTCTATTTTTCTGCTGCCTTCTAAATAATATGTATGAATATATTAATACAACTGTTTTTAATATGTCTTGATTTGTTTTATATTTCATATTTATTTATCTCCAACTCTTTCCTGTCCTCTTCCTATTTCCAAGTCCCCACTAATATGACGTTTGGGTAGTCTTCTATTGCTCAGTTTTCGTTTTTCTGTTTTTTTAGTTATTGTATTGTGTACATCGGGACGGTGGTGACAAGTCTTTTCCTTTTCTTCGGCACGCTCGGTCCGGTTCGCGGGCAGCCGAAAGTGGTAGGACTTCGCACGGCATTTCTGGGAAAGTACCCTAGGTTTAATTGTCTATATTTATTCAAGGTTTCTTAATGTGTCCTATCTAGCCTTCACTTTCTTTCCTTTCCCTGACGAAGGCCTTGCGGCCGTAACGTTGGCTATTTTCTTTGTCTTTAGTCCTCGTAAGACGAATCACCTTTTTTCGATTATTTTTCACACCCATCCAACAAGAATATACAAAGTAATTAGAGAATTAAAATTCTCAGCAATAAGAAACTGCTCAGATTACAACTTTAGAGTTGTATGTTTCATGATAGAACAACCTTCCTGCTTAGAATCATCATCATCGTCCTAATCACACTGACAAACAACATTTTTCTTTCTTATATAAGAATAAGTGTTCTTAGGTCAGTTTCTTGCGCTGATTTCAAATTTGAAATCCGTTTATCTCTATCACATCGGGTTCTTAAGATATTTGTGAATAAATATATTTTTGGGAAACCGTTATTCTTCCGTTTCATTTTTACTATATAACTTATTAAAAATTAATAAAATGCAAAATAATTCTACTTTTTATACTGCTAAAAGATGCATGACATATGTTACGCTATTTTTCAAATAGTTACTGTATTTTGAAAAAATTCTGAGCGAAATATGGCTTCTAGAAGTTGTAGAAATTCGGCTGATTTGTTCTGTTACGTGTGCGGATATTTTACCGATCGAGTTCACCAGAAAAACTTTACACCATCAGTAAAGAAAGCAGATGAACTTTATTTCGCTTCGAAAGTTTATGATGCACATAAATCGTTGAAGCCCAATGCAGTCTGTTCGAAATTGTGCAAAATACATTGGCAGTTGGTTACGAAAATCGCGCGCAAGCATAAGTCGATGCCTTGAGAGTGTGCGAGAAGTTTATAAAAATGCACAGTAAATTATGGCGTGAACCGACAAATCACGCTACTGATTGTTACTTCTGCTTGACAAATATCCATGGTTTCACTTTTAAAACTAGAAAGTCTGTGGTTTATCCAAATATTGAATCGGTTTCGAAACCAGTGCCTCATGATCCAATCACGTGTCCGATCCCAGTTCCACCAGAACAATATCCGTTGGACGTGAATGAACCATCAGAAAGTGATAGTTTACCTGCTTTAGAAACTAATTCTGACTCGGATTATATACCGGTGAATGATGGTGTTCACTTAATTAACCATTCAGAACTTTCAGATCTAATACGTGATCGCTCTCACCAAAGGACAAGCGGAATTACTCGGTTCGCGACTCAAAGAATGGAATCTTTTAGCGCCCAATACTCCGATATCTAAATTTCGTCATAGACACAGAGAACTTGTTCAATTACCTGGATGGCTGATGGACATTTTGCTTATGCAAAGATATGTAAACGGACTAATGGGACCTCGGTTATGAGACATAATCAACGACTGCCGACTTTTCATTCGGATCTTCCAAGACTGTCTAAAAGCCGTGTTATTGGATAACGGAAATTTATTTTCATCAATTTCCAGTGCTTAACTCGATCATATGAAAGGAAATAATTACAATATGCAATATAAAGGCCAAAAAAAAAAGTACCCATCACCATTATTCAAATATTCTCCACCCTTACCCATGTGATGCGCTATGTTTAGAGTTGAATGGTTTCATAGTGAGAGAAAAGTTCTGTATGAATCTACGTGTGGTCTACGTTCTTTTATATTATTTTATAAAAATACATTAAACCAAATCACTCCACATACTCTCTCACAATCTCATACCCCA